>CM076581.1:201784849-201924102 GCA_034641835.2 Pinus albicaulis | reverse complement strand
GTTTCATGCTAATTTAGGAATATTACACGCAATTTAACCTATCATATGTACATGTATGTATATGTATGAATGCATTTTTGAATTAATTATAAATTCATATTTTTTTATGAAGCTTCCCTCTCGTCGCGTGAGGTTGGTGATGGTACACATCCCCTGGAGGCCCATCAATAGGTGGTGGCCAATTTCGTGAGGGTGGTGATATGCATTCCCCCAGAGGCCAATCAATGGGTGGTCATGTTGGTTCTCAACCAATTGGTCATCATTCTGGTTCTCAATAGCCTTAGCGTGGGCATGATGCTGGCCAACCATATCGAGATAGACATCAATATGAATATTATTCACATTCAATTTGTATAAATTTTTTCACATGTTTTTTTATTTATACAAAATTTTTATATTGATGCAGAGGGTGAAAATGTTGCTCCAAATGTTGCTCCAAAAAGGCATAGGACAGAACATGTTATTCAAGAAGAAGGTTGTACACCAACCACGACTTATCCGTCTGATATTTCCAATATACATTGGGAAACAAATATGCGACAATGCACATTAAAAAGGTGTCAACATTTTTATTCAAAATTGAAGAAACATCTTGTGTCTTTGAAAATCCCTACTGAGAGTCGAGAAATCTTAGAAATAGTTATTCAGTCTTTAAGCAAACTAGTAGATGTGTATCAAATGCTCGGGCCAACCACTGATACTTTTGTAGAAGTGATGAGAAAAATAAATAAAACAATGATGCATCCTGATACATGGGAGGTTGTTAAACAAAGACTTACAACAGAATTAGCCAATTCTATGTTTAATTTCAAATAAGGGTTGAAAAGAAAGATGCTAAAGGTGCAATATTTCAAGCACCCTGATATAGCTGGCCATTTGTACGATAGACATCTTGCTACCTATGGAAGAATACCATGGAACGATGAGGTTCAACTTTATTTTGCAAAATTATTTTATGCAGAATTCTTTTTGGGAATGAAACCCAATTATAATGACCTTCCCTATGAATTTTTTGGTCCTGGGAAAGGTCGATTATGTGACCGTAGGGGCTCTTAGCATGATGTTGAGTTTCCTCACCCCGAGCCACCATTGGTTAGTTGACCTATTCATGTGGAAAACTTGCAGTCAGAGATGGATGCCACTTCTCAAATTAGTCGAGAAGTAAGGGATGTCATCATTGACAATCTTCAGAGTGGACTGGGTGGAATTGATGTTTTTTTGAATTGAAAAAGAGCATCAGAGAATGCATGTGCTAATTTTGTGTATCATACAGATGATGAGATAGAAAACATGAGTTTTGAATATCTTATAACATATGCAAAGAATTTTCACAATGGTTAGCAGGACCTAATTATTCATGAGGAAGAGGGCATGGGATCGGTATGTTTTAATGGTTAGGGTGATTATTTTAACATGTACAATTTGTAATAATTACATATACATACATTTATTTGTATATTTTAATCTAACAAAAATGTATCATATATGTGAACACCATTTGAAATTATCATGCTTAAGGAATGAAGATGTTAATATCACGATCAAAGCCTCATGTTCACACAATCAAGATGGTTCTCACCATCAAGATGATATGTTGGCACATGTTAGTGTTTTTTAATTGAACATGATGACATAAAATTATTTTAATCTATTATTATATATCGGAACATGATGACATATTTTTAAAATAAATCATTGTGTACACATGTACATGTATATAAATAAATGTTAACAGGTTCTGATTCTGTCCAATGTTTTTGCGATGGAGGCACCTTCTTCTTTCTTAGGATATGTGCCAAATCCACCATTACATGTATGAAAAATTTTTCATTTAAATATATTTTTAAGTTATATATTGCAATTCAAAAGTTCCATTAAAAAATGAGATCTAGATCTTGAGTTATTTTACAGTTTTAAATTTTTTGAATTTTAGGTTTCTGGAGATTTTCTTCCAGAGCCACCATTAGGATATTTGCCCAATCCACCATCACACGTATTCAATTTTTCACTTATATGTTTAAGTTATAAATTTAAGTTCAAAAGTTTTATTATAAAATGAGATCTAGATCTTGATTTATTTTATAGTTTTAAAAACTTTGAATTTTAGGTTTTTGGAGATGATTTTCATTCTCCAAGGACTCTAGCAATGGAGTGTATGATGGAGATAGGAACATCCACACCATTTGAACAAGTTGTCTAACTTTTTTTTAATATTATTGAAAAATAGTTTATATGCATTTTCATTTGAAATATATATATACTTGTACATGTATATTGTACAGTTTACAGTGGAAGATGTTACTTTGGAGGACATTTTAATGGATGAGCAACAAAAGACAATGGCGATGGAACTACATGAGGTATTGCATGATTTTTTTTTCATTTTGTTTTTTTACATGAAGTTCTACATTCTCATTCAATTTTAAAACATTAAATTTTAATGTTTCTACACATTATGTACAAGTTCCCCATTCTTCTGAGGATAGCACGAGGCTCGGGACTTTGTTGGCAGAGACACTAGATCCATCTGTATTTGATTGATGATGCACATGTGTGCAACATTTTATTTAATATATCTAGTCTTCAATTTACTTTTTTATATATAGTCTTATCTATGCATTCATATTTAGTTTTCTGTATAACTTAATACTTGTAACACTATACATTGAACTATATATATTTACTTTTATTGTTCATGTGATACAAATTTTGGACATATTTTACTGTTTGGATATAGTTTGAAACTAAATTTACATCTATCAAGAATAATTTTAAATTTGGATAGTTACATTTAGCATGTGATCACATGTTGTGATATATAATGTTTTGTTTTTAAAACTCGAATTTTTTTGTTTTTAAAACTCAAGTTGTCATTTTATTTTTTAAATATAAAATGAATCTAGATGGAAATTTCAAATTACAAAACACATACATGTGTATATTTTGGGTAGTTGAATTACATTTTCCATGTGATCACATGTTGTGATATAATGTTTTTTTTTTTTTTAACTCAAGTTGTCATTTTATTTGTTAAATATAAAATTCAAATCTAGATGGAAATTTCAAATTACAAAACACATGTATATTTTGGATAGTTCAACTACATTTGGCATGTGATCACATGTTGTGATATAATGTTTTTTTTTTTAACTCAAGTTGTCATTTTATTTGTTAAATATAAAATGAATCTCTAGATGGAAATTTCAAATTACATTTTCACAATGTGTATATTTTGGATGGTTGAACTACATTTGTTATGTGATTGTGATATAATGTTTTATTTTAAAAAAAAAATTATTTTATAAATGTTAAATATAAAATGAATCTCTCTAGATGGAAATTTCGAATTACAAACCATGTACATACATGTGTATATTTTGATAGTTGAACTACATTTGGCATGTGATCACATGTTGTGATATAATGTTTTGTTTTTTAAATTCAAGTTGTCATTTTATTTGTTAAATATAAAATGAATCTCTAGATGGAAATTTCAAATTGCATTTTCATAATGTGTATATTTTGGATGGTTGAACTACATTTGGAATGTGATCACATGTTGTGATATAATGTTTTGTTTTTAAAACTCAAATTGTCATTTTATAAATGTTAAATATAAAATGAATCTCTCTAGATGGAAATTTCGAATTACAAACCATGTATACATGTGTATATTTTGGATAGTTGAACTACATTTGGAATGTGATCACATGTTATGATATAATGTTTTGTTTTTAAAATTCAAGTTGTCACTATACTTGCTAAATATAAAATGAATTTGGCATTATATTTGTTAAAAAATAAACTAAATCTAGATGGAAATTTCAAATTACAATTTACACATAAATGTGTATATTTTGGATAGTTGAACTATATTTGGCATGTGCTCACATGTTGTGATATAACGTTTTGTTCTTAAAACTCAAGTTGTCATTTTATTTGTTAAATATAAAATGAATCTAGATGGAAATTTCAAATTACATTTAACACATGTACATTGGTACATGTTATGCATTTGAACATGTGTGTGAATGTTATATAATTTTAGGATGCACACCTATTATTTAGGTGATATTTAAGTATGTATTTTGGATGATCATACATGTCATTTAAAACAATCATAGATGGTTAAATACATATTTAAGGTCATGTGAATATATGTACATAAAAATGATTGAAGTACATGTTTGAATATATGGAAAAATGATTGAAGTAAAATACATATCGACGTATATATCCAAAAACAATCATAAAATGTACATGTCAAAAACCATACCATGGCCCCACGCCAGTGTCAGAAACCCATCAGAGGTAGCTACAAGGGTGCGTTTCCAGACCGCTCTCACCGTGGACACATCTAGCAATTGGAATCCACCGACAGCTCTGCATCAGATAGCCGTGAGGTGCTGGATCCTAAAGCATTTGATAACATTCATGGGGAGCCTGTTTTACCTCCAAAGAAGCCTAAGGGTAGAAGAGGCTGCAGGAAATCCACTATTCCCCAATCTGTGCAGCCTTTACCCAGGAAAACCAACATGCTTCCAGGTTATGATCCCACGATGGAGGATATAGGTGTTTGGGTTATGGAATCAGATGGTGTCTAGACCATAGATTATGATGCAAAGTACCCAGTCGCTCCCATAATCTATGCAACCCCTCTGAAGCCTCCTTGAATGCCCACAGCTGAGAAGGAATCCATTGCTAGGGAATACGGGTGCCTAATAGAGGAAGAGGACCAAGCGACGGACGCAGATGGATTAACTCCATGATTTTTCAGTAGCAAGGTTAATTTCTGTTTTTTGTCACCTCAGGATATACTTCAGCTCTTTTGTTTTTATATGGGCCATTGATTATTTTATATTACAAGATTGGATGACACTCTTAAGGGGTTGGTTTCCTCATTTGAGGCAGCCCAAAACCTGGTTTATTTTTAACACTACCAAGGTAGGGATAGGATAAGCATGGCTTGCCATCTCTACCCATTGCCTCTGTATAGTTTTTCATGTTTTTAATATATTTTAGCCCAAGTTACAAACAAAAAAAAAATTCACATGAATATATGTACATAAAAATGATTAAAGTACAATACATATCAATGTATATATCTAAAAACAATCATAATATTATAGGTGTTCTTAGATGTGTCAAACAATCATAAAATTTTAAAATTGCATTAAAACATATATATCCATACACAACATTTTTCATTAATGTACATAGAAAAGCTAGTTTCAATTGATAGTAAAGTGGAAATTACAATACACATACCACACATTTTTCATTCAAGAATGAATGTTATAATTTACTTAATATACACATCTAAAACAAAATCATGGAACTTCAAATTTGCATTATATCAACTATGCTAGATACGCAGATATGTACATGTTGCAATAAGGACATTATGACAAATTGTACCAAAGAATGTATGAAATCATTTAAGACTAGATAATCTAGACATGTGTATGTGTACATGTGTATAAATTACTCGTGTGCATGTACCAAAACAATGTACATGTGCAAAAAGTTGTACATATAACATAAAAAGGCAATTCAATTTTTAGTTGAGTTCTGGAAGTTCTAAAATATGAATCCAAAGAGAAGAAATTTTTGGGTAGTTCAATCAAAAAATTCCAATGGAATGCCATCTTCAATGATCCCTTCATGATTAGCTTTTGACATTTTCCATTTCTTAATTTTCATTTTTTTCTTTCAGTGAACTAATATCAACTTTATGCGTGTTGCATACACCAAGTGACTATATTGAAAACTTATGACATCATGCTCATAGTCTTGAAAGTAGAAAAAATCCCCACTTTGATTAGTTTGTTGGAAAAAATAACCTTTCAGTATAATATACCCTCTGTCATATGTAAACCTATTATCATCATAGTTTTCTAATAATTTCATCTTTTGTTCAGTGCAACACAAAAAATAATACTTCACATTTTCATTGTTGATAGGAGGTGCAACTGTAGAAAAAACATCTCCTGCACAATAAAACAAACTTTTGTATTTAAATTTAGATCATAATTAACATGAAAAATTAACTTCAAAATTAACATGTGTACTTGATTTTATTATCTATTTCTAGATCTCTATCATTTGAAAGCAATTAAATTGTTACCTTCTCTAACAAGATCAGAAACTCGATCACCTTCAGATGATATTGCAGTCTCCTCTTATTGCATTTCTTCAAAGCTTGCAACGAACATTTTCCCCTTTGTATTTAGTTCTCTATGTTGCCAATCTTTTACATACATTTTTTTTTCACAAACATCATTGGATTCTATGTTGTCTATGCAAACATGAAAAAAACAAGAATATTTTCTTTTATCCAATGCAAACACATTTTTGGACAACTTTGTTTTAATTGAATTAAATTTTTGAGTCCCTTTTATTGTTTCAACGTAATCTCCAATCGGTCTATCTACATCTTTGACCCTAATATGAAAAAAAAACCTATATGGAAAATTCAAAGAAGAATATAAATATGATATCAAAATACCATCAAAGATAATCATTGTGATATATTTATTGTTTAAAATTAGAAATCCAATAAAAATTAAATTGAATGTAACTTTTTACTTCCCTTGAGCGGTTAGTCTCATGGCTTACTGCAACAATGCACCATTGAAAAACTTCTTCAGTTGAGACAATTTGGTTTGGAGAGTGGTCCATTTTATAACTTTGAAGTGCTCATTTTATGCATGCCCCTCTGCCGTCATGTTCTCCTTTTCCATTACTAGCCTCAAAGAAATTCCAACAATGTTTAATGCGAGTTTTCATATGAAGACGACACAACCAAAAGAATGATTGTGAAGATTTGAATTGACCTGCGTATCCATCTGACCATATCCAATGCTTGTTTAATTTTATTCCATGAATTTTCAAGTAGTCATAAATATTTTCAAAATAGTGTTGTACAAAATATGTATCATGTGTACGATCTTCACTGATATAAAAGTGATATTCTTTAATAACATGTCAATTTTCAGTGGTGCTTTCTATATGATCAACATTTTTTTCAACATGTCTATATAGAATATGGATAAGCATGGAGACTTGGTCAGAATGATAGTATTCACTCTGAATTTCTTTTTATGTAAAAAATGTGTAGTTTTCTGCAAAATCAACTAATGACAAAATGGTCCCTGGTGAAAAAAAATCAGAGGATATTTTGAATTGCAAGTCCTAACATCGAGCTCTATGGGAATTATTGGTGTATTATAAATTTCTGCCTCAAAGTTTCTCAAAAAATCTATCAAATAAAATTATTCTTCCTGTAAATAATTTCTTTAAGCACTTGTAGTACTAATTGGACCAATCGATGTATGGATATATTCATATATATTCCATTTCACTTTCATGTTGGAAAATGATTAATCATTTATATCAATACGATATTTGTTTTGAAATTTAGTGAAGTTTCCACAATCATCGCATTTTTTTTTCACCAACACATTTTTTTTGGTAAAATAATTCATGGATTTCTCTTCCACATAGAATTTGAGATATGAAATCATGGATAGTGAAAGGAGGAGGTGAATCTTTCCAAAATTATTTACCAAAATTAAGGGATGTGTCATAATATAACTAAAATTCTGCATGATAACAACAACAACAAGTGTCTTGCACAGTGATAGGTTTTACATACCATGGTTTTTGTTGCACAAAAACACTGATTGAGACATCAATTTCACGGTTCTCTTCTTTGAACTTTTTCAACAACTCTATCTGAGTGGTGTCCAAGAAATTTTTTGCATGTTCTTCATATTGATTTGGTGTTATTATTCTTCATATCACATCCCTTTCTTTTGGTGAAACATGCTAATTTTTCATCCAATATTCATATATTATTTTTTTAACATTTTCTCCAAGTCTATTGTTGTATGGTTGCCTACAAAAAGTTGTCCAACAAGCGAGTTCATAATTTACATCTATTTGCAATCGAAATTTCTGATGTTTGTGCAAAGTTTTTCAAGAGGTTCCTGATGCTCATGCCATAGATTTTACCAAGCGATTCTCTTTAGTACTTGATGAAACCATTTCCATATGTATTTTTCTACGTGCATCTAAATCACTTTTCATTCTATATCTTCTAATTGATTTTAGAGCACTATTTATATTTTGTATCACATTTTCCTTTATTTTTTTATTATCTTTTGTTGATTTTCGAATACCGAATAAAGTCGTAGTTTCTTTTAATTTCCTTGATGTTAAGATACTTTTCAGCATCTGGGCTTGAACTGCCACAATTTCATCTTTGAAGAACAAATCAATAATGTGATTAACATGATATCGTATAACATGGTTAGCTTTTTTATCTCCATATGTGTGGGTGTCAACATTTTTTAACATCTCATCATCAATATTGATTTCATCTGTACATATTATAATTAAATGTACATAATAAGTTTACATATTCAATAAATAAATTAATAAATATGTAAAATTTCAATAATACACATTCAACATATATATATACTTGGTGATTCAATTTCTTCACTTGAATTTCTTTCAACATTTTCACCATTTTCAATCATTGATTCAATATCTCTTTCCCTTTCTCTTTCAAAATTTTGTATCTCATCATCAACGTTGTGAGGAATATCTCTCTCTATTTACATTGCAAAATATTTTTCAAATTAGTTCATCAAATAAAAATTAAGTTTCACAATACACTAGTCAAATTTTAAATATCAAATTTATAATGTTTACATTTACATACATGCTTTAACTTCTAGTTGAGGTTGATTTTCCCTTTCAATATTCCCTCTCTTTTTTTGCGATATTGCTTCCCCTATTATCTATGTTCCTCAAGGTCTCTTGTTCGATCATATTTTCTCTTGCAATTCCTTCGATTTCCCATGATAATTGAGGATGAAGCTCAATTTTTTTTTTCAAAAATTTAAACTAAAATTAATTAAAAAAGAATCACAAAGGATTTAATTAAAAAGAAAAAAATCATTTTAAATTTTTTGCACAAAAGACATACTTCAACCCAAAACACTTACTTTAAAAAATCCACCAAAAAAATGTCTTCCAAAAATGAAATGAAGCTCAAAGTATTTCCCTCCAAGTCTTTTTAAAAAAAATCATTTAAAAAGTTAGACAAAAACTCATTTTAAAAAATCATTATAAAAGATTTACTTCAACCCAAAACACATACTCTAAAAAAATGTAACTTTAAAAAAATACCTCCAAAAAAATTCCATTGAAAATTAAGCCCAACCTCTTAAAAAATTTCACTTTAAAAAATACCTCCAAAAAATTTCCTCTAAAAATTAAGCCCAAAGACCTCTAAAAAATGTCTTTAATAATAAAATACCTCAAAAAAATGTCCCTTGAAAATTAAGCCCAAAAAACCTCTAAAAACATATCACTTAAAAAAAATACCTCCAAAAAATGTCCTTTGAATATTAAGCCCAAAAACCCTCTAAAAAAATATCACTTTAAAAAAATACCTCCAAAAAATGTCCTTTGAATATTAAGCCCAAAAAGAGTCCTTCGAAAATTAAGCCCCAAAAAGTCCGAAAATGTCTTCTGAAAATTAAGCCCTAAACCTCTAAAAAAATGTCTCCAAAAACAAAATACCTCCAAAAAATGTCTTTTTAAAATTAAGCTCAAAAAGCCTCTAAAAAATATCACATACCTTAAAAAATGTCCTTTGAATATGAAGCCAAAAAGAGTCCTTTGAAAATTAAGCCCAAAAAAAGTTCTTTGCAAAATCGGCCCAAATGAAGAAATACAAATCTTTAAGAACATGTTTCTTCTTGTAAAACGTTACAAGTCCAAATTCAAAGGGGTAGTATACATCTAAGAATCAAGTCACTACTCAAAAACATTCAATTCCTATTTAAGTATAAAACTATTTGTAATAATTATCTACCTGATCGTAAATGCTTCCTAGGAATTGAGTTAACGTAGTAAAATTCAATTATCCACATATAATTTTTCTATTCAATTGTAAATGGTGGAGAGTTCATTAGTGTACATTCAGTATTTGGTATATTTGCATAATCTTTGAAGTTTTTTGTTCAAAAAAATGTTAAAACAATAATTGTCCCTGCAATTGATTGCAAATTCTTATTTGTAATGCCATATAAAATATAAATTCAATTATTTTGACATTGTATATTTTAGGCTTATGCGATCAGTATTTTTTGTATTAGTGATTTCTGGGTATGTTGCATCCATGTTTTTCATTTCGACGTTTCGAACCAAACCACCATGGTTCATCTTCAAGAAAAGATGCAACAAAATCTCTATATTTTATCTCTATAGAGATAACCATCAGGTTAAGCTCTATATTTTGACATTATCAAAATATAGAGATTAATTTTACAAATTTTTATTTGCAATGCCATATAAATTACAAATTCAAGTATTTTGAAAAATTTTGAATTCAACTAATAGAATACAATATTGCATTATTGTCAAAGAGTCCTAGTAACAAAAAAAACAATGCAAAGTCATCAAATCATAAAAAGCAGTCCAAATTTATATTCAACCAACAAAAATTATATAAGAAAATAAATAAGTAAACAGATTTAGTGTAAATCTAATAATCATCTTAGCTTCCTACATAATAAATACAGGAATCAGGATTTGGATTTGATTCATTTGCAAGAGAGACATGTTTCTAGTACATCAAATTGCAGTGATATAAAAAATCAGTAATAGTAGTTTTTTGTCAAACTACCCTTTAAATTCTCATTCTTATTCCATAGCTTCTAGCTAAATTGGAAATAATCATTCTATTCCATTTTCTAAATTTCGCTACCCCATTCTGCTAAATATTTAAATAGATAAATATAAATGAAATTATAAGGAATTGATCTTTGAATAAACAAACTAAAAAATTTATATGCTATATGAGTGTTTACTAAATATAACCATGAATTCTAACAAATTTTCACTATTGAGATGCATCTTCACACTTGATTTTCATAAAATACCAAACATATAAATGTAGATGTTAAAAATAGGTTAAAAATAAATATTTAAGAAAAACAAATAGATAACAACTTAACAAAAATTATTAAATATAAAAAAACAAAAGGTTTTTAAATATAAAACGAGTTATTAAATATAGAGACTTTAAAAAAGAAAATTGTGGGTTTGAAATAAAATGTTCTATGAATAAATAAGAGAATGCCTTACCTTGCGTTGTAACAATATCCCTTGGATTTTGGTTAGGTATAAAGGAGCTCCAACCAATACCCATTCCTACACTTCAATTCATAAGCATCATCAAAATAATTGGTACATACCTGTCCCACATACAAAACTAATAAAAATCCATGTTTACAAAATGACAAAACTCAATCAAGCATAGAGGAATTAGTATAACACAAAAGTGTGCATAAGGCTTTGGAAGGTTAAGTTAACCTAACTAATAGACAATTTTTTTTTTTTTTTTGCTAGAATATAACAATACAATTTCTAACAAGATTATAATTTCTTGTTGTTAAAAATATACTTTTAATGTATAAATGGATTCAGCATTTTGCAAAATCCACACAGAATCAATTTTTGCAAATTAAACAACTTAAATCTATATTTTTTTAAAATATATACATAATTTTAGACAAAATTAACCAAAAAAAAAAGTCATAAAAAATTTATCTCATCTGTTCATTCAACTATATTTACTATATAAAATAATTAATTTACTTTGAAAACATAAGTGTAGAATATTTTATTTTTGTTGATTAAACATATTACTTTGAAAACATAGGGAGTGTAGAATATTTTATTTTAAATGTTACAACTCTAATGACAGTAGAGGATGCTTTTGTTAATTGCATGTTGGGAGCATTTACATTTATAGTTATGGGAAATTAATTGACTGTGGTTGTCAATTTTTTTTTATGTTAGGAGCATTTGCATGTCCTACAGCAATATTACATTTATAGTATGTGAAATTAATTACTAGTTGTCAAATATAAATTATCAATAATGAAATAAATGATCAATAATGTTGGGGTAAAATATTAGCAATTATTCAAAATTATTATGAAGCTTAAATTTTAAAAAAAAATCAGATTTAATTTGTTTTAACTCAATATTTAAAAAAAAATACATGTTCATGCATACATATTATATGGGAATCAACTGTGTGTTGGTGCTTCTCTCACGGAAAACAGTGAGTGAACATCGGTGTTCCCGTAAAGAAGAAACCGTGAATTACTTGTACACTAACACGTGCTCGACTGGCAGAAGGGAACATGTTCTTCTAATTTTAGGAATTCAAAATTTTATAAATTTCCCTATATATTTCCATTGTTGTGAAACTCATAACTCACATTGCGGATCATAAGCTCCTTATGACCTACACCCTTGGATTCAGCCCATCGTGCACAGCAATTTGGTCTTCCACCACTATTATCAATTCAGATAAGCAAAATTCTTCTCTCGAAAATGGGACGTGCGAAGATTGACATAAAAGTGATAAAGAATCAAAAGAAGAGAGAAAATACTTACAATAAACGCATCCCCGGATTGCTGAAGAAGGTTGAAGAGATTTGTGTGTTGTGCGGTGTGGATGCATGTGCCTTTTCCTATGCTTCTCTAAAAAATGGGGCTCCTTCCACCTTTCATGTCTTTCCAGATGATAACAACAGTAGGAGTACTTCATGTTGCTCAGCTTCGGTTGAGCAGATAATCCATCGATTTGAAAGGCTTCCGGCCATAGGAGAGCACAAGAAGAATCTGGACGTGTTGAGCTTCTTAGAAAAGGAGATCGCCATGGCAATTCAAAGAACACATTCAAAGAACACATTGAGTGCAGAATTATGATGCAGAAAGAACACATTTTTCAAAAGATGCCCCTCTGCCTTCTCAGCAACAACAACATCAACAATCGGATGGCGGGGTACTTCCGGATGGTTACTGTGTTTCTGGTTTTCAAGAAAATGGAGATGAAGTGGCATTTCCGGATCATCAGCTCGTGTTGCCATCAAAGGAGTTTGTTGGGTCGGATTGGAACAACACATCGAGTGTTGAACAACAAGAAGAGAGGCATTTTTCAAATGATGCCGCCGTACCTCCTTTTCAGCAGCAAGAATCGGATGGCGGGGGAGTTGTACCGAATGGGTACTGTGTTTCAGGTTTTCAAGAAGAGCGACAAGTGGCATTTCCGGATAATCACGGCAATTCAAACAACACATTGAGTGCAGAATTGTGTGAGATGCTTAGTGCTCCACCTGACAAGTGGGATGTTGATTTTCTTTGGGAAAATGTTATAGAAGAAAATAAAATATTTGAAGTTGAAGAATAGTTGTGGAAAAATATGAATTTAATTTTGAAAGTGCTGAGTAGTAATTCAGAAGAAAATAAAATATTTGAAGGTGAAGAATAGTTGTTGTTAACTACTTTTTCAAAGTTTGTTACATTTATTCAAAACAGAGGTTTCATTATTTCATGTTTTCTGTTATATATAATAGTTGTATGTGTTTGTGATATTTAATATTTTTTTTTATAGTTGTATCTGTTTGTGATATTTAATATTTTTGATCTTTTCTTTATATATATTAGTGTTTGACTTGTTAAATTATTTTTTTCTTGAATAAATTTAATAATCATTCCTATTTGAGCAGAGAATTTAATTTTATAAGTTATTATTTTATTATAATTATAATTTAATAATTATAATTTTATTTTATTTTTAATAAATAAATTTAATAAGTTATTTTTTTAATTATAATTTAAATCTTTTATTTAAAGTAATTTTAGCTCGTGTCATCGAGTTTGTTTTTCTTTCTTTTTTGTTTGCTTGTTTTAAATCGAGACAAGTCAAATGCCTATTTATCTCACTGTAAGATTTATTATTAAAATAAGCTAATTACTCCCATGCCTATTTATCTCAGCTAGAACAATAATATCTTGAATACATTTGTCTATAACAATGTGGAGTTTTTGAAGAAGACGGTACATCTCAACTTGATTATTGGTTTTTCTTAGTAGGTCATTTCAATAAATCCATTGGGATTGAGTAATATCCCTCCTCGTCCTACCACTTTTTAAAATGTCTCACTTTTGAATCTAAAATAATTTTCTAAATTGATTGGAACTCCAATTTTATATATCTACATAAACCATCACTAATAACTTTCTATATTTACATAAATTATCATAAAAATAAAAAGAAATTTTTTAATGCTTACTTTTGAGGTGATATATGATATACCCAACTATCATATAATATTTTTTTTAATTTTTTACAAATAATAAGATTTCTCAAATTTTCACTTAAAATTCAAAAAATTAAATAATAAAAAATTTCCAAGTCTTATTTATATCAAAATACTAAAAAATACTTTATTGTAAAAAAAAGTTTCTAAATGAAAATAAATATCAATTATGTTATATGTTATTCTCTTTAGTGTAGGGTATGTTGTGATGAGAGATTCTAAGTTGTTTTCCCATTAGGTTGTGAAAATGACCATCAAACTTCATTATGTCATTGATTTCTTGAATTGAAACCTTTGGAATGAAAATTGGCAAGCATGGGATTGAACAGTAAAGGATGGATTGAGTAATCAAGGTGGGAGAATTGTCTTTGCATAGAATTTGTGCTCTACTGTATTTTGAAAATTTGATGACATCCATTACATATATTTATTGTGTTTGTACATAGACAGAGAATATATGTGATCATCCAACTTATCTCCTCTTCATTTAATACTACTACACCTTTAGCATAAAGCATTTCCTTTTCTAATTTCTTGTACTTGTACCCTCTTACTTTGTAGATTTTGTAAGAACATATAAATGGATGGATGGATAGTCAATCATCATGACATGATTGTTGCTTCCCCAACCTTAGATGGCCTATACTACAAAATTTGTAATGCATGCCAGCATGAAAGATGATGACGATGAAGGTTCAACCCTTATAAGGAGTCCATCCAACCATCCAATGATAATATGATGTGACAAAGATAATGATGAAATGTGATGGTTTCAAATCTTTGCACTTTCCACAAAAATTCATTGTTTACATTCAACGCTTTCACTTTGCTCAAAACTCAATCAAATATACTTTTAATCTATTATCCATATAAATTCACAAATAAATTATATATAAGTAATTATCAATTTTTTTGTTGATTTTTGTTTTTTTGTAAATAGAGGAATTATCAATTGGATTAATTTTATACTCGCATTTCGACACAAAATTTAATTTTCAATGATTTTTTTTGTTAAATTAAATTATATTTGATTAACAATATATATATATATATATAATTTCAACAAATCCAAATTACATGATTTTCTATACATATCTCCTTTGGGTGTATTTTTCTTTGCCACATGCCTAAGAGTTCATATCATTATTAGAAATCCCCATAGAATCCTTATTACAAAGCCCCAATACTCTACGAAACCCCAATGAAGAATGGTCAAGCCAACATAAAAAGGAGTACATCATTTATCATCATCGAAAATCCATGTATACCCAACTACAGATCTTGCATTCTTGGAATTAACTCTTAGGAAATATCCCAATTTTTTTTTTCCTTTTTCTCCTACGAACATCAATCCAACCCATTGTATTATAACAAAAAAAAACTATAGATTAATCAATGGCCTCATTTTTATGTTATAAATCCAGTGCAAGGAATCAACCCTATTTGTCATATTCTTGTCACTGTTAGAAATATCTGATTCATGGGTTATTTTATGCCCACTTTTTTTAGCGACAATTATGGTTGAAACTCTTTCTTGCTCATTACTCAAATGGTTCTCCCCTACTAGGGAATGAGATGGTGCCCTTGGGGCTTGAGCGAAAATTAGGGGAGTTGATTTTCATGTAGATGCCTTTAGTTGTTGAGGATTGTCCCTCCTCTGACCAACGGGATCTTTAGATCCTTTTCCTTTCTTAGGATCATTCCAACCATAGCTGGAATTCTTAGACATCTCCGAGGAGGCAACCCCTTTACAAAAAGGAAAAATGCTCTTAGGATGACCATCCTATTGGCAATTCCTACATTAGAAAGTTGTATTTTCATAGTCTAAGGGTCGAGAAAACACATTTCCCATCCACTTGAGCTTTATTTTTTCAAGTAGACATTTATTGAGATCAACTTCAACACATATGCATACATAGGTGAAAATTCATTTTGATAGCCTTTCCTCGTCTATTTCGATGAATTGTCCAGCTAAATTTCCACTTTTTCTAAAATATCTAGAAGGGTAAAGTGATTGAGAAAGTTAGGAAACCTTACCCATGCCAGAGTAGTCATTGACGACATAGTAAGAGGATTGAAACTTGGGAACCAAGAATTCATTGATAGACTAGCTCATCCCCAAAACAAGGGTTCTTGGTCAAGGATTTTCTACATATTCTTGAGACATTTAAAGACTGCAACAAAAATTCCCTTTGAACAAAATATCAACTCCAAATTTCGAGTTGAGTTATGATAGACCCATTCTCTGAGGGCAGATGACGAGGGCCAAAATTCATTGAAACGAAATATGATTACCTTCCTAGATATTTGGTTGCCTTTACATTGGTATTAGCATCTGTCACTTCAAGGAATGGAATGTCTATAGAATGATAAATCACGAATCTAGGTCCTAAGAGATCCTTAGAAAGTCAAATAGATGGAACCAAGCTTGAGAGCATCCTTAAAAGACATGGTCTTAGAAGTAGAAGTCGCCCCCCTCCCCTCGCCCCACCTTTTAGACCTAGAACGAGGGAAATTGGCATGTCATTATCGATGTCCTAGTCACTTAGAAGGAACTCCTCCTTGAGTATCCTACCTTCATCAAGAAACCTTGAAAGAGTAGCAAAAATTCTTGTGCGCTCCTAGAGTTGGTAATGACTATTGATACTAAGTCATTTGCTGACATATTGATATAGATATTCCTTTGAGAAGTAGGTTTACAAGTATTGTGAAATGCGGTTCTTCTGAAACTAGTGTTCTCTGGTTTTCTAGTTCTTTCCAAGGGACAAGGCTCCAAAGGAGTACCTCTAGTTGAATGAAGCTAGGGACAAATGTAGCTCTAAACTCCTCATATTGTAGATACATTTTGTCAAACACATCCCAAACATTAACAAATCTACCCACTTATCTCGTTCAGGAAATTCCTTGAACACTTTATGAGTAATCGATACACCTACATATTTGGTATACACCGTGCCAAATGAGATCATCCTTGCTAGACCATAGAAAAATTCATAGCCTAGAAGTACAAGCATAACCTTCATATCAATAACATGTATGATGAACTAAGGGTTCAGATGCCCTAGAGAAACCTCTTTTCTCATGGCTAACAAAAAAACCCTACCTGCAATTCCTTTCCTCTATTGTAGTCGATCTTCATATTTATGCTAAAAGAAGTGACTCTCTAGGAAAATCACCAGAAGCAACCTCTTTCTTCATTTCTACCAATCTCTATGAGGAAGATGAAAGAAAATTCCTCTCCCCCTTCATTTCCATGGACCAATAGAAACTAGAGCTCCAAAAAAATTTCCCAATGAAAATAGATTTGTAGTGAGGAACACACCACTACTTCGCCACCTTTCCAAGATTCCCCCTAAATGAAAAATGGTGAAACCCATAAAACTATGGAAGAAAATCTCACACAAATGGATATCATTCCCTTGAAATTCAATGCAACTGTAATACTATATTTAAAAATATTTAAATATTGTTTACAATTTATTTTATGAAAAAATGAAAATTATATGAATAATACCACACACACACACACACACACACACACACACACACACACACATATATATATATATATATATATATATATATTCTGAATAATTCTATTAAGCGATCATATAGTACAAGGTGAGATTACAATCAAGAGAGGCAAGAAACGGGCCAACCAGAAATAATGAACTTTCAACCTTGGTATTGAAGAGAGTAAGTGAAACAAGAAAAATATCTATGAAGCATGACTAGAGAACAAGAAGATAGAAGCTGGGTTCTACCCAGAAATGGGCAGAAGCCTCCATGTGAAATTTTTTCCCTTTCTTTTTTATGACTTCTACCCATCCAGCTTGGTGTGGATGGGCAAGAACCACTTGAAGACTAGTTTTGACTGTGGGGGGAGTCTCCTTATCTATATTAGAAGAGGAGGACTCATGACTGCGTTTCTAAGAGATCGTTCTGGCTAGAGGACCCTAAGGTATGGCGGAGGAAGAATCATTCGTCTAGTTTTCATGTTCCATTTATGCATCAATCTCCTCATCATATAAACTGGAGGACTCAGAGTCATCCAAGGGAAGCAGATTACATGGTATCCATATTTTTTATTTGGATTCTAAATTATTTTCCTTATTTTTTGCAAGGAATGTGGAGCAGGAATTCTGAAGGTGCCATGTTTGGTGACAATGGCGGCAGCAAAAGGAAGTGTTCTCATAATCTAGAATCTGTGTCCATAGGAAGTTGCCGATATTGAGATTGATCAGGAATACCTTTACTTATGTCTATTTCCACACATATTATGCCATATGTGAATATTACTTGGTACTCCCGAAAGTGATCTGTTTTCAGATAGCGACCTAAGGTGTTTCCGATTGCTTGGAAGACTGAAAGGTACCATAAATGGGTAGGTAAATTGGGAATCCTAACCCAGAAAAGAGTCTTGGTGATGAATGTTGTTGCTAGGTTGAAATCTGGGAAAGAGGGGGTGAGGAAAAACCTAGTTGCCCCCCAAAACCACAGACCTTTTGTTAGGGCCTTTTGATGATCCTTGATGTGATCAAACAGTACTATGAAGAAACCCTTTGAGCAGAAGTTGACCTTGCAATTGGGGGTCCAGTTGGCATAGATCCACTCAAGGAGTTCCTTTGTGCGAGGCCAAAGTCCATTGAATCTAAAAATGATGGCAGTTTCTGAAAAATTTTGAAGTTGTTCTGCCAGATCTGGATGGGAAATATCTATGGAGGGGACATCCTCTATTTTATCAACCAGAAAAGGCTTGGGGACCTCAGGGGATTGGGCAACTTTCTTGGGCTGTGCATGGAAAACATCATTGTAGGAGAAAGCTGGAGAAGATGATGAATTTCCCACAGCTCCTCCTCTCAAACGAAGGGATAAAACTAAAGTAGCATCTATTTCAATGTTTTAAAATGAAAGGGGAAAAGAGGCATCAAGTTTTTTACCTCCATATAGAAGTCTCTGAAGAGCTAAGGGAATCCCCAGCCTATGCTCAAGGGCATGCAAGAGACTCTGAACTCTATCCCTTGAGCAGACCCAAAGCAGCATGGATCAGCTCGTGAGAAGTGAGATCTAGATTTGAAAGGCAGGAGAGAGTAGATCTAAGAAACCCTTCCTACCAAGATGCAAAGTGAAAGCCAGATTGATGATTCTTGCCTAATCTTTGGTATCTGTGGCCCAATCTATTTTTTTGGAGGGGAGGCGCCAGGTATGTTTCCGGAGAATTGCAGTACTGAAGGCCTTCATTTCCGGGGGGGCTGCAAGTGAGGAGGATCGGCTTCCAATTTGTATTCGATGATCATGCCTCTTGTACGGTATCCAAAACTGGTGTGAGAGCTGTGAACCTTTGATTGGCTTCTTGCGTGAATGTTTGCAAAAGCATCCTGGAGCGGTGGCGCAGCCACAGTCACTACTACATGTCGGGGTGTTTTAAGACAATATTTAAGACAATTTTCTAGTGAATTGTCTTAATTAGAGACAAAAATAAAATTGTGTATCATCTTAAATATTGTCTTTAAGTGGGTGTCTCAAAATTAGTGTCTCAAACAATTGTCTCAAAGTTAGTGTCTCAAACAATTGTCTCTATAAATACAATATAGAACACATATTATTATTGTCTCTATAAAGACATAGGTGTTATTTTCTTTTAAGAGACAGTTTCATTTGTCTCTCTAGAGACAATTTCATTTGTCTACAATTTGTCTCTATAGAGACACTTTCATTTTTGTCTTTATAGAGACAATAACATTTGTATATTTATGGACAATAGCTGAGATAAAAAATGTATTGTCTCTATAGAGACTATATGTCCATAATTCAAACTATTGTCTCTCTAGAGACAATATAAAAAAATATTTAAAAAAAATAAACAAATCATTTTAAATGTTATTTTAAGGTGGTTTCAACATTTCAAGTTCCAAATAGTGATTTTAATTACCTTAAAACTCTGTTTTTTATGGAAATAAAGAATAAATTCTATTTTTTTTAAAGCTAACAGCGGTCATTTTAAATCTAAGTGAAAAAAGAATTCTCCAAAACTTAACAATTCCGGAAAGAAAACTTGAAAATAATAAGGCATCACACTTATATTCGCTGAAAATAAATTCATGTCATTGAATTTGAACATGCAAGATCCTCATTTGGAACTTCATTTCATGAATATTATGAGGAAAAAGAAAAATGTACAATATTTCTCCATCTTACAAGAGAGTTTAATCTCTGACATATAAATCGAAAAGGTTGAATCACATTAAATGCTGGAAAAATAAATTCATATCAAGTGGTTAGCTCCACCATTTCAACACCATTGTATAATTGGAATTGGCTTCCTTGATAACAAAAAATAGCAAAAATGTATATGCATTTGAATGTACGATTGATTGTCCAATTTACACTTAATTTCAGTGCTGTCATAACACAGATCTGTGTTAAATATCAACCTCGAATCAGTTAAATATCAGATATCAGAACTAGCAGCTCCCAAATTTCCACCATAGAGTTTTTCTGCAAATGATCTGTATCCACACGAATCGGAACTGGAGAGCACCTCCTGGTGGCTTCTATATGTCCCACACAGCCCCATGGTTGGGTGTCATATAATGCCACCCAGAAGTATCCACCTACAAACACATCACAAGTGACAAACTAATTAGCATATCAGTTTTCTAAATGCACTTTCACAAATTAATGGCATCGACTAATCTACCTGAGAAAAATCCACGGAAACTATGTATGTCTGGCCTCCTTGGTACAAAAATTTCACAGCAAACTGGAAAATTTAAATTATGAATAGGAAGCAAGCAAAGGAAAACATGACTAGAAAATTTCCACATAGATTTTGTGGTTCTAGACAATCTTAAAAATGTTATGTTTATTTAAGTTATGTTTTTTTTTTTTTTTCTTCTGACAGGTATAAGAATCTGTTTAGCTGGAAGAGAACACCCTCTAGGAGGAAGTCCAGAGGGAAATCTTCCAAATACACCATGTCAAGCTGTGAAGTTGAAATACCAATTGTCACAAATGGAACTATATTGGGTTGGAATAAAAGGAGAGCTCCACTTAAATGGAGAAGTAAGTTATCTGAAAATGTGCGTGGTGCTGAACTGTATAAATTCTTGGGAACTACTACAATATTATAGAAAAACAACGGTTCAATGGAACTCTTATAGACAAGAGTCCATGAATAGTTTCAATGCCAGAAGTATGATGTAGGGACATCATTAGTTGCTTTCTACAAGTTTAGAAGTGTCACGTAGGAGTTTGATTTTAGGAAATTAGTTGTATCTGAATAATGGATTTGCTTTGCTGCCAAGTGGAGCTCGAGATCATTTGGAGGGTTGAGAGTCATCCAACATGTAACAACATGTATGTTTTAATTTAGGAAATAATGGTTGATTTTATTTTCTTCTATTTTAGTTAATAGATCCTATTTATGTGGATCTATATTGAAGAAGTATTTTTCATCTTTGCATTCCTATAATTCAAATTAGAAGGGGATGTGTATCACCGGACGTGTGTAGAGAGGATGGATTGAGAATTTGAGGAAAATTGCCGCTTTCTATTTCCTCACTCCAAGTTAATAAAATATATTTTGTAAATATTATATTTCTTTTCGTTTTACTGTTGTTGGGAAAAGAGGAAAAGAGGAAAAACAGAGTAGGTAATTTGTACGTGGGAAAAATCATCCATGTTCTATTCTATGTAGGCTATTCTATTTGCAAAGTAACATTGTATATGAACTGCGTTGGATTTTTGGGTCATGTGTATGTCAATGTCTCAAACTCCTCTTTCATTCCAGGGAAAGAAATAGAGGCCATCACAATGACATTGCCCCTACCTCCCAAATTCTTCTTATGTCCATTCTTTCTTATTAAGAACAAGTTACTGCTAACACCCACAAGACTTCCAACTTTGGCAGCCATGATCTCTTAAAAGAATAATCAACAGACCTATAAACAGAGCTTGAAGCCCAGCTCAAAATCTAATCTAACCCTCCAGATTCCAGATGGGTGTATAAAATCCAGTTACTGCCCTCCAGAAAAACTAAATCCAATAGCAAGGGTTGCTGCAGGTATAGGTATCAGAGCACAAGGGAAAAATAAAATGAGGGGCCTGTAAGAAAAGAAGGCAGACATGAATTACTTTGGTGGGCAAGCTCAAGTATATATAATAATCTCAAAACCACCTTGAAAAGCCACTTCATAGGCTGGGTTCCAATTAGTCCCACCCTTTGGCAACCAAATAAAGTCAGGAAATCAACGACAGAGACGTGGGCCCAAAGCTTAAAGGATAACTTCTGCTTCGAAAAAAAAAAATGTGTGGCCATTGGAATCCACCACCATTATTGAAGGCAATCTTCACATAAAACATGGTGGTTCGGATCACACCACCATAGTCTCTTACACGAGCATCACCACATTTTAAAGGAGATTAATTATCACAAAATACAATAGATAGTCATACAAATATCATTTCCCTTTTATTCATGAAGAAATATGAAAGTGTGGAAACATGGTATTAACTTTTAAATATGCAATATGTCAATAATCACTATGCCATATTTATAGGGCTTTCCTGATAGCATGCGCTACACCGAACACCATTCCTGTAGAGATCGGAACTAGCAGCTCCCAAATTGCCACCATAGAGTTTTGCTGCAAATGATCTGTATCCACACGAATCAGAACTGGAGAGCACCTCCTGGTGGCTTCTGTATGTCCCACACAGCCCCATGGTTGCCTTTGATATAACACCACCAAGAATTATCCACCTACAAACACATCACAAGTGACAAACTAATTAGCATATCAGTTTTCTAAATGCACTTTCAAAAATTAATGGCATCGACTAATCTATCTGAGCAACATCCAAGGATACTATGTCTGTCTGGCCTCCTTGGTACAGAAATTGTCGGAGATGTGTATTTTCAGGCAAGAGCATTTATTGTATTTTAATTTCACACTAGGACACAATAAAAGCATTGTTGCTGCTATTTTTTTTAAACATTGTTCGAATCTGATATGTTAATTGCATGAAAAGTATGGTACGAGCTTTTGATAGGTTGCAATAAAAACTATGGTATGAGCTTTCAAAACAATTTAGCAGCTTTGATCACCGGGGTTTAATACACATTGAGTTTGTATGAGCTTTGAATACATTAAAAAAAAAAAATTTGATTATAGACTAAAAAGAAAGATTTAATACAGATTAACATAGTGATTTTAGATGTTGAGAGTTGCATTTTTTTTTAACATGGTGATTTTTTCTACATAGTTGTTTAGGTGAATTCAGCTACGAAGTCCAAATCCAATATTCCATTCGCCCATTTTAGTGTCTATGCATTCTGGTATTTGAAGTTGTTTATGTGTTGCTTCTTTTCATCATCCATTTGCAAAAAAAAATATAGAAAAAGACAGGTTGCTTTAGTTCTGTCAGGTATTTTGATGTCTTTTATTTATTTTAGTTTTTAGTTAACAATTTTAGTGCAATTTTCATCTCTTTTTTTTACTGTTCTTAGGAGTTTCTAAGATGCATGATATGCAAGGAGAATTAAAAAAAAAATGGAAAAAAAAATTAAAAAAAATATGGTCGATGTATATATCAATAGAACCCTATAGGTTACCTTGTAACTCTATGTTTGAGGTTTTAGTTAGTGCATAAAAAGGTAAAAACAAAAACATGGATTTTAGGCAATTTATCTTTAACTTTCTGTGGGCTGGAAAATCCAGTAAATAAAGTATACATCTCAAAAGCTAGTTCTTTCTTTCTTAGCCTAAAAGTCTAGGTGGTTGGGTATACAAAATTTGTCATGGTTTGACAAATCTCTAGCTTTAAAAAACGTATGGAGAAGCCTTTTTGGAGAGGGGCCCACATACACTTATGGAGATCCAGTCCTTCTTACCATTGCAGAATATCTCTCTAGAAAATGGTTTCAAGTATTTGGTTTTTTTATCAAGCCTAACAACTACCATTTAGAGGACTAGAAGTGGATGATAAAAAGAGTGGAGCATAAAATTAACTAATAGTGCAACCACTGGCTGTCTCTTGGAGGTAGATTGATCCTAGCTAATAACAATATTAGAAAACATTCTGGTCTATTGGTTGTTCGTAAATAAAATTCCCTCATTAGACAGTAAATAAAGTATACATCTCAAAAACTAGTTCTTTCTTTCTTAGCCTAAAAGTCTAGGTGGTTGGGTATAAAAAAATTGTCCTGGTTTGCCAAAGCTCTGGCTTTAAAAAACCCGTGGAGGAGCCTTTTTGGAGAGGACTTTGGAGTCAGATCATCAATGAAAAATATTTAAGAAGTTTGTCGATGATAGACTGGATTAGACTAAAGGCTTTTAAACCAGATAAAAGAGGCTCCATAGTCTGGAAACGGCTCATGGTCACCTTCCCCACTCTTTACAAATGACTAGTGTGGAAAGTAGGAGATGGAGAGTAAGTCATTATTTGCAAAGACCCTTTTATAGGTGGTGAACTAGTCTACAAGCTATATTTTATAGGTGGTGAACTAGTCTACAAGCTGTATTCCAATGGTATACTATACTTGCACAACATAAGGAATAATACCCCATCCAGCCTTCAAACAACTACTAGTTAACCTCAGATGAGCTTGGACTGTCATGCGCTCTTGCCATGGAATGGAATTCCTTCACAAAATAATTAAACCTCAATAGGGTATGGCTTACCAATTTCAACCTATGAAGCAGTAACTCATAATAAGATAACAACCAATGATAAATGGTGGAATGAGCTCATTCAACCCTAACCTTATTTTTTGCTGCAAATGACCTGTATCCACAGGATAGCAGACAGATCATAAGAGGGAGGGGTGATGGTCAAATAATTCCCCAAATTTCCAACTAACCCATAGTCGTATTTTCCAAATATGCCTGAGCGCAACAGTAATGAAATACCATTCAATGATTCAGATCATAACATTGCTTGATTTGATTAACATGAGCTAAGTTATACATTTTAGAAAGTCAATTGTTTGACTTGGATTATTATCTATGAAATTTCTGAAATATTCTAGAATCTATAATTGCTCAGTTTTCAAAAACAAAACTTACACTGAGCCAGTTGTGCAAGGTTCTTTGTGGATGTGGACAGCTGGTATTTGTTGTAGTATGTTGTCATCGAATTGTCTGTGTAGCAACTCCGCCCTGGTGACATAACAGTCCATTTATCAAAACTTCACTGAATATTGTAGCAACAATGATATTTAAATTTCATTTCTAAGTTTAAGAAAACGAGTAACTTATAGAGTGATTAGAAAACACTTTAGAGTTAGAAACTAGGGTAGAAAATATTACAACCAAAAGTTGGATTTATTTTATTGTTATTTAATTCACAGTCAGATAACACATTCCACTGAAGAATTCAACAAACCTATAACTAATGATGGCAGGTCCATGCAATTGGATCTTGTCCTCCTGCATAGTGGTTGAATGGTAGCGCTGGCTTGTACACTGTATGATCAAGAAGAATTTTTTTTTAATATAGATATATCCAGAGAAGTGAGTGAGGCACTCTATAATGGGATATATTTAATTATTAAAGATGGGAGATATGCCCAAATTTTTTTCTCTATTTGTAAGATATATATATTCTTTTTGCTGATAAGGTAAATGTGAAAATTTAGTAGAGTTTCATCATTATCGTGTAAAAGTGTCGAATTTTATATAGAAATAGAGGCCTAGGTTGTCCATCCAATTCCAAAATATTGTATTGGTTCAAATTCTTTGTATACCTTTTCTTCTTGATATCTATAATCCCACCCTTGATAATCTCAAAGCCCTTATCTGCGATTTCCAGGCTTGAGAATGTGCTCCGAGATACTACAAAATCTGTTTGGTTATTCTGTGTGAAATCTGCAACCACTATCGTTGTCCCTGACTTGTTGCATAATTTGGGGTTTGTGCATCTTATCTGCAAATTCAATAGATAGTCATACAAATATCATTTCCCTTTTCTTCATGAAGAAACTTGAAAGTGGGGAAACATGGTATTAACTTTTGAATATGCAATATTTCAATAAGCACTATGCCATATTTGTAGGGCTTGCCTAATAGCATGCACTGCACCCAACACCATTCCTGTAGAGATCGGAACTAGCAGCTCCCACATTGCCACCATAGAGTTTTGTTGCAAATGATACATATCCACATGAATCGGAACTGGAGAGCACCTCCTAGTGGCTTTTGTATGTCCTACACAGCCCCATGGTTGTGTGTCATATAATGCCACCAAGAATTATCCACCTACAAACACATCACAAGTGACAAAATAATTAGCATATTAGTTTTCTAAATGCACTTTCACAAATTAATGGCATCGACTAATCTACCTAAGCAACATCGAAGGAAACTATGCCTTTCTAGCCTCCTTGGTACAAAAATTGCTGAAGATGTGTATTTTCAGGAAAGAGCATTTACTGTATTTTAATTGCACACTAGGATGCAATAAAAACATTGTTGCTGCTATTTTTTTTAAACATTTTTCGAATCTGATATGTTAATTTCATGAAAAGTATGGTACAAGCTTTTGATAGATTGCAATTAAAACCATGGTACGAGCTTTCAAAACAATTCAACATCTTTGATCACCAGGGTTTAATACACATTGACCGAGTACGAGATTTGAATACATTTAAACAAAAAAAATGATTACACACTAAAAATTAAGATTTAATACAGATTAACATAGTGATTTTCCATGTTGAGAGTTGTGCTTTTTTTTTAACATGGTGATTTTTTCTACATAGTTGTTTAGGTGAACTCGGATACGAGGTATAGATCTAACATTCCATTCATCCATTTTGTTGTCTATTCATTCTGGTATTTGAATTTGTTTGTGTGTTTCTTCTTTTCATCCTCCATCTGCAAAAAAAAATATAGAAAAAGACAGGTTGCTTTAGTTCTCTCAGGTATTTTGATGTCTTTTATTTATTTTAGTTTTCAGCTGACAGTTTTAGTGCCATGTTCATCTCTTTTGTTACTATTATTAGGAGTTTATAAGATGCAGAATATACAAGGGGAATTAAAAAAAATTGGAAAAAAAATTAAAAAAAATATGGTCAATGTATATGTCAACAGAACCCTGTAGGTTACCTTGTAACACTATGTTTGAGGTTTTAGTCAGCGCATAAAAAGGTAAAAGAAAAAGCATGGATTTTAGACAATTGATCTTTAACTTTCTATGGGCTAGAAAATCCAGTAAATAAAGTATACATCTCAAAAACTAGTTCTTTCTTTCTTAGCCTAAAAGTATAGGTGGTTGGGTATAAAAAAATTGTCCTGGTTTGCCAAAGCCCTGGCTTTAAAAAACCTGTGGAGAAACTTTTTTGGAGAGGAGCCCACATACACTTATGGAGATATAGTCCTTCTTACCATTGCAGACTATCTCTCTAGAAAATGGTTTCGATTATTTTGTTTTTTTTATCAAGCCTAACAACTACCATGATTTAGAGGACTAGAAGTGGATGATAATAAGAGTGGAGCATAAAATTAATTAATAGTGCAACCACTAACTGTCTCTAAAAGGTAGATTGATCCTAGCTAATAAAAATATTGGAAAACATTCCGTTCTATTGGTTTTCCATAACTAAAATCCCCTCATTAGAGAATTGATCTTTAACTTTCTGTGGGCTGGAAAATCTAGTAAATAAAGTATACATCTCAAAAACTAGTTCTTTCTTTCTTAGCCTAAAATTCTAGGTGGTTGGGTATAAAAAAATTGTCCTGGTTTGCCAAAGATCTGGCTTTAAAAAACCCATGGAGAAGCCTTTTTGGAGAGGACTTTGGAGTCATATCATCAATGAAAAATATTTAAGAAGTTTGTCGATGATAGACTGGATTAGACTAAAGGCTTTTAAACCAGATAAAAGAGGCTCCATAGTCTGGAAACGTCTCATGGTCACCTTCCCCACTCTTTACAAATGACTAGTGTGGAAAGTATGAGATGGATAGCAAGTCATTCTTTGCAAAGACCCTTTTATAGGTGGTGAACTAGTCTACAAGCTATCTTTTATAGGTGGTGAACTAATCTACAAGCTATATTCCAATGGTCTACTATACTTGCACAACATAAGGAATACTGACCCATCCAGCCTTCAAACAACTACTAGTTAACCTCAGATGAGCTTGGACTGTCATGCGCTCTTGCCATGGAATGGAATTCCTTCACAAAATAATTAAACCTTAATAGGGTGTGGCTTACCTATGAAGCAATAACTCATACTGAGATAACAACCAATGATAAATGGTGGAATAAGCTCGTTCAAACCTAATAGTGATTTTTTTTGCAAATGATCTGTATCCACAAGATAGCAGGCAGATCGTAAGAGGGAGGGGTGATGGTCAAATAATTCCCCAAATTTCCAACTAACCTGCAGTTTTATTTTCCAAATATTCCTGATCGCAGCAGTAGTGCAAGACCATTCAATGATTCAGATCATAACAGTGCTTGATTTGATTAACATGAGCTAAGTTATACATTTTAGAAAGTCAATTGTTTGACTTAGATTATTATCTATGAAATTTCTGAAATATTCTAGAATCTGTAATCGCTCAGTTTTCAAAAACAAAACTTACACTGAGCTAGATGTGCAAGGTTCTTTGTGGATGTGGACTGCTGGTATTTCTTGTAGTATGTCGTCATCGAATTGTCCGTGCAGCAACTCTGCCCTGGTGACATAAAAATCCATTTCTCATAACTTCACTGAATATTGTAACAACAATGATATTTAAATTTCATTTCTAAGTATAAGAAAATCAGTAACTTATAGAGTGATTAGAAAACACTTCAAAGTTAGAAAATAGGGTAGAAACTATTATAACCACAAGTTGGATTTCTTTTATTGTTATTTAATTCACATTCAGATAACACATTCCACTGAAGAATTCAAAAAACCTGTAACTAACGATGGCAAGTCCATGCAATTGGATCTTGTCCTTCTGCATAGTGATTGAATTGTAGTGCTGCCTTGTACACTATATGATCAAGAAGATTTTTTTTTAATATAGCTATATCCAGAGAAGTGAGTGAGGCACTCTGTAATGGGAGATATTTAATTGTTAAAGATGGGAAAGATGCCCCAATTTTATGCTCTATTTGTAAGATACAGATATTCTTTTGCTGATAATATAAATGCGAAAATTTAGCAGAGTTTCATCATTATCGTGTAAAAGTGTCAAATTTTATATAGCCATAGAGGCCTAGGCTGTCCATTCAATTCAAAAATATTTTATTGGTTCAAATTCTTTGTATACCTTTTATACTCGATATCTATAATCCCACCCTTGATAAGCTGGGAGCCCTTCTCTGTGATTGCCAAGCTTGATAATGTGCTCTGAGATACTACAAAATATTTTTGGTTATTCTGTGTGAAGTCCGAAACCACTATCGTTGTCCCTGACTTGTTGCATAATTTGGGGTTTGTGCATCTTATCTGCAAATTCAATAGATAATCATACAAATATCATTTCCCTTTTTCTTCATGAAGAAATATGAAAGTGGGGAAACATGGTATTAACTTTTAAATATGCAATATGTCAATAAGAACTATGCCATATTTGTAGGGCTTTCCTGATAGCATGCGTTACACCCAACGCCATTCCTGTAGAGATCGGAACTAGCGGCTCCTAGATTTCCACCATATATTTTTGCTGCAAATGATCTGTATCCACAGGATAGCATACATATCGTAAGAGGGAGGGGTGACGGTCAAATAATTCCCCAAATTTCCAACTAACCCATAGTCATATTTTCCAAATCTACATAAGCACAGCACTGCAAGAGCATTCAATGATTCAGGTCATAATGGTGCTTGATTTGATTAACATGAGCTAAGTTATACATTTTAGAAAGTCAATTGTTTGACTTGGATTATTATCTTTGAAATTTACGAAATATTCTAGAATCTGTAACCGCTCAGTTTTCAAAAACAAAATTTACACTGAGCTAGTTGTGCAAGGTTCTTCGTGGATGTGGACTGCTGGTATTTGTTGTAGTATTCCTTTATCGAATTTTTCTTGCAACAACTCCTCCCTGGTGACATAACAGTCCATTTTCCATAACTTCATTGAATATTGTAGCAACAATGATATTTAAATTTCATTTCTAAGTATAATAATACGAGTAACTTATAGAGTGATTCGAAAACACTTTAGAGTTAGAAACGAGGGTAGAAACTATTACAAACTCAAGTTGTATTTCTTTTATTGTTATTTAATTCAAATTTATATAACACGTTCCACTGAAGAATTCAACAAACCTACAACTAATGATGGCAGGTCCATGCAATTGGATCTTGTCCTCCTGCATAGTGATTGAATGATAGCACTGCCTTATACACTGTATGATCAAGAAGATTTATTTTTTAATATAGCTATATCTAGAGAAGTGAGTGAGGCACTCTGTAATCGGAGATATTTAATTTTTAAAGATGGGAGAGATGCCCCAATTTTGATTTTCCCTGCTTTCATATTTATAGTAATCTAATTGGTACACAGTTGTTACCTGGTACTATACAGTTGATCAAAAGTAGCTTGATTCTTTTGTATTCTTTGGCAGGAAATATGAATTTGAAATTAAATAAATGGGATCCTTCAAATTTTAGCAAAAATCATAGACAAGTGAGAGGGCATGGCTCTAAAAGATTCCAGTTTTTTACAAAAAAGTAAATTGTTCATAGAAATCTTTACCAGGTTTTATGTATAATGCCAAAAACATTATAGGGTTGTTTTAAAATGAGAAGATGATGATCTTGAAACAAGATTTCACATCATGATTTTGAATTCTTATAAAGTAAACCCTAATCTTGATAGTCAACTATTTTAACTATATGGTAGATAAAACACAAATCTGCACTCATGATGGTTGGCCTTCCTCTTGGAAGCACAAACAATAAGCATTAAATTCAAAACAGGTATGATCTAAAATATAATTATTGACAAAAAAATCTTCAATTATGAACTATCATAAGTGTACAAAGCCATACAGTCCAGAAGATTGTTGTAGGAGTGTCATTGAAGGCAACTATTGTTACCCCAAAGTCAGAATATATTCAATTCATCATCTAGAGTCAAGGCATTGTTTTCTATGACACTCACATAAAAATAGTGCTGTAGGAAAACAAAGTACCTTCAAAATTATGTTGTTCCACAAAATTCAAAAAACAAAGTATCTTCAAAATTTGTTTTGTTGCACACAAAATTAGTTTATGTTTGGACCCTCACAACCTAGTGAACTCCTTATAAGCTGGAGCGATGCACATTCAAGTTATTAACATTTAGCACATATCAATCCTTTTCGTCCTCTTTCTACGAGGCGCTACTTTAATTGTGGGTGTGGATTGCTCATCACATTCAACACCCTCCTCATTATTTTTGTCTCCCATTTGCTGAAATTCAACAATGGTTTCTTGCCAAGGTTCGGGAATGACAATTGAATGATTGTGTGCAACAAATGATTCATCATGTGCCTGTATCTCCTCCTCATGCTCACTCCCAGATGTTTCACTTGATGATTTTGATTGTTAGGATTCCTATACACAACACAATTTAACTTGTTAAAATAGCATTATACCTCCAATTAAATTATTACATATTTCATAATATATTATAAACAACTAACCTCATATTCATAACCAGTAATTAATTTTTCCCATCGATCTATCATGTGTTGTCATATACCTTGGGAACTGTGTAATAAAGCATATTTTAATTCTTCCTCTGAAGCTTCCTTCTGAAATTGGTGAACTTACATTAACAAAGATAATCATATTTATAAGCTATAATTACTAATAAGATACAACTAACTCAATGTGACCATGGCTATTTCCCTAAAATAGAAAATATAATAGATGAAAATATTCAATTACCATGCCACCATGAATGCTATCATATCCACCGGAGCCTAATTTATGAGATCCAATACTTGACAGCCTAGCTTGGGTTGCTTTCGTTGTATCTCGAAGTCATCTTTTACCTCCTCTTCGTGAAGATGGCCTATAGTTTGGATTATTGCACACCTTCCTTTTAAACATGGCATATTTCATAAGTTCATCCCACGTCACTTAGTCTGTGATCCAAGCTGGACGTGGATACATCAAGTTTTTTGTCAACTTTGACCTTAAATTGTCTCTTTTTGAGTGAATGTATTTACATGCAATATCAAGAATAATTTCTTTATCAAAACCAGGATTCCCAAATTCTATTATACCATCTTTAAATAGTTATGATTTTTTATCATTGGTTTGCTTCCTCCAATCCATTTGGATGGTATTTCCAAATAATTGTTCTGCACGATGAAAAATAAAGTGATAAAATTTTAACCCCATTTCATCCTTCAAGACATTTCCTTTTGAAGTGAGCAAGATTGTAACTTCTTGCATTCCTTTTGTAGTTACTGATGATATTTTTGTAGTCTTGGGGGTTGAGGTAGATGCCCTTATAGGTACATCAAGCACTTTCTCACTTATTTCATGAATTTACAAAGAAATTGTGGAACTGTTAAAAATACAACCAAAATATGAAACTACTTTCATTTCTAAATTAATTATCCTAAACATAACAAATGAAATTATAAAAAATTAAAATAATTTTAGCTGCTCATTTGAAGTAGGCTCTACATTCTCCAACAAGGGAATTTCCCATAACTGAATTTGTTCAACCATTTCTTGTATGATTTGAACATTTTCAAGAGTATCTGGTAGGAGCCTTAACATTCTTGATTGTGAATCTATGAGACTCCTCAAAGAAACTTGTTCCAGTATTGGCAAGAGAATTATAACTGAACCCACATTTGATGGATTATTTATTATTTCTAATATACTCCTAACAAAAGCATGCAGGTGCAATTCAACAGGGATACTAGGAACATCAATATTGGATGTAGAGGGCATGTTATGGGGTTCTGGTCTAGGTGTTGAGGGAATAACATTACCCTCTATACCAACAGATTGTATATTTGTTGGAGTCACCCTAGAAACATCCTGCAAGGCACAAATATAAATAATAATATGGAATACAATATGAATAATGTTGAAATATGTAAACTAGGTTTGGTCTTCATAATGACATATGTAATCATGATTATATGCAATTTATGTAAAGAAGGAAAAATAAAATCATTTTTGTTATGTTTGAGGCATGGGTTTCATGCTCAAGGATAATATAGATGAATAGCAAGGAAAAACTAAAAGATGAAAGACATTTGCCATGGTTGAATGCATCTTAGTAAGAAGGCATCATGGTAAGCATACAAATTGAAGCAAGAGCTCATAGCTGAAGTAAAGGTATATAAACAAATAACACAATAAAGTAAAATTCACCTCCATTGTTATGCCCTATATTTCTCAACAAATAACATAATCAAACTCACACAAATATGTTTTTGAACCTTAAATTTTGCATAGGATTGGATGTATTAGGGCGCATAAACGATACCTGCATGCCAACATTTGATGTATTGACTGACATAAATGAATCCTGCATGCCAAAAAAATTCATGCTTAGCAAAAACACAAATATTAATAAATATATAAAGTGAAATAAGTTAATTTAATGCACAAAAATATTGATCAAGCTTTACCACTAGCATAACCTTAGATGTATTAAAAGGTGTGATAGGGGTTGGAAAGACTTTAGAAATTGCCTGCATTCCAAAAGTATAAATTAGCATAATATAATAAAGAGCGTAAGATAATTGAACCTATAAAATACGATATTCAAGCTTACCTCATGCACCATCATAGCAATGTCTTGCCCTCGTGCATTTGTTAACATTTCCATAAGCGGTTAAGATCATTGAATCCCCCAGTTCAGAAGTAACATTCTTAAAAAACACATAAAAATAAGAAAATATTGATTTGAGAACATATGCTAGTGACATTAATAACATAATTCAAATTCACTAGCAAATGAAAAATAACATAAACAAATTTCAATATGTTTCAATGCATAAAAAACATAAACAATACTCAATATGCAATGTTTTTTTAGGTTTTGTTGGCCGGATAAATCGATCTTGCAGACAAGATCGATCTTCCTAGTGTCAGAAGACAATCTAGCAACAAACGAACAACTAAGTTTGTCTTTCTCTAAATACATTAGTTTTACAAATAAATGCTATGAAGGTGTCGATCCTACCTTAGATCCAAATGCTTATTTGCAGTCGTAGTGCTTCCGTCGCATCAATAATACTTCTGTCGCAACAAGAGTTCCTTCGTCACAAGAAAGTGTCGTCTTTCGTCGCAACAAAGTGTCGTCTTTTGTCGACCTGTAATCACAAACAAGAAAATATTAAATAGCACCTGTATAACAAATAATTATAAAACATACCTATCATAGTGATCAAGGAATCTATGAAATAAACGATCAAATGACAACTTATTGAAATAAACAATCGAACGAAAATTTATTAAGAAAAAAAAACTTGATTATATTAATCTTAAAATAACAGAAGAACCTTACAACCTTAGCCTTGATGTTGAACAGGCCTTCCCAAGGTCCGAAGTAGGAGTCTCCTCTACTTTGATAAGTCTTGCACTCTTCCTCCAGGAGCACATAGAGGTATGTGATCTTTCCTCTCAAAAGCTCAGCAGAAAGAAGTCTAAATCTCAATAACACTTCAACTCAATCACACACATTAGGGGAATTTTGAGGTCTAAAATGGGCCTCATAAGAAAAATGTACAACAAAAATAAACTTTATAACAACCAATAGGATTCAAGATGATGATGTCATCCATAATGGATGATTCACCATTTTGGAGTAAAAAAGTAAAAATATTAAAAAATAATAAAATAATAAAACTACTTTTTCAACTCGTATTTTAAACTTATCTCCCAAAATTTTTACTCAAATTTCGAGCAGGAGTACTCGTTGGATGCGGAATTTAATTCCTCATCCAAGGAGTACCCATGTTACATACTTTTGATGAACTCTTCTACACGAAAAATGAGAAATACATAAAAAACGTGATTGTAATCATGTGTTTTTATGTATTTCTCATTTTTAAATTAATAATAGGACAGTGAAAGTATGCAACATAGGTACTCATGAATTAGAGGGTAAATTCCGCATTACTGTACTCCGTAAATTTGAGTAAAAACGCTTTGGGAGATAAGTTGAAAATATGAATTGAAAATGTAGTTTTTTCATTTTTCCCTCTAAAATTTGATGATGTCATCAAATCTTATTAGATTTTTTCCACTATTATTTTATAATTTCCTTAGGAGGTCCATTTTAGACCTCAAAATTCCCCTAATGTAAAGCTTGAACTCCCTTTGAGGCTACCCAATGCCTCTTTTTATAGAGCAGATGAGGAGGTTAGGGTTCCACCTTTGAAGGGATAGAATCCTCCTTCAAAGGGATAGGCTCCTCACATCAAGGGATTAGTTCCTTAAGGTGAGGGATGCATGAACCTTATTAAAGTGTACTCATCCCCAAAAAATCTCATCTAGAACCTTTTAGAATTGACCAAAATTCAACTTTTTCACTTTAGTTTCTCGCTTTTTTGACTTTGGAGGGGTTCGCAGGCATTACAAGGGAAAATTGTGTTGTGGAACGTAGGTAAGCAGTGTATTACCTGCGTACCCAAGCCAGGAACACAGGCAGGCTTCATGTTACCTGCGTACCCTGAGTTTCATAGCTTTAAGTGTGTTTTCTCTTGATTTTAGGGCTTGGAATGAGGAACAAAGGTTGTAAGACTTACAGAGGAGGCATGTATGAGTGTTAATGAGCTCATACAGTCAGCAGAATGTCAAGGTGACAGTTTTTAGTGTAACAGATTGCCCCCTAAAGTGCGAAGTCTGGAATAGATGGAGATGAAGTCTGTCATATATGAAGAGTGAAGTAATTTATCATTTCAAGGATCATCCTATGGACACCCCAGTCAGAACCTGTAAAAAAATTCAATGTAAAATATATATATGTAATCATATCATCGTTGAGGTAGGAATTCCCATACTCAGATCAAAACTAACTAGAAACTAATTCAAACTGTTATGAGACAGGAATGATTTTGAATATATCAACAGTATAGACATGCGTAGACATAGTATGGATGCAGCCATCTGTTTATGAATATTCCACTGTATAAATGAATAAAAAAATTCCTCACAGCCTGGATGGTAGAAACTAGATCCAGGGTCTTGAATTTTGTTTCTCGAACTAGTACGATTCTATCCATGTGAATAAATGTGTCAAAGTCGAACATGGTAGAAACCACTTGATTACCAGTCAATAATATAAACTGTTAACAAGTGTGAGAATAACCACCAGTAATGTCAATGGCTCTCAAAGTACTCAGTACAATCCATGAAATATGAATGAATGATCTGAAGTAGAACATGTCATGGAATCATTCGATCGAAGGTCAATGATGCAACCTGTCATCGAAGGCGAGAAACCTGCCATTGAGGCATGCAGATTTCAAGGTACTCATGATTTTTGGATCAACTTCCTAGATAATGAGTTGTCGTCGATAGAAAGTGATCCGTCGTAGGCAAGCCCACAACACGAAATCATAGATCGAGTTTTGAAGAAATATATTGGCAAGGACTGACTCAGGGATGGTCAAAATTGAAGACAAATGTTTTGCAGATGAATGGTTTATTTGAACTATCCTCTTGAACACATAATGACACTGCAGATGGCTTGGTGACAATTGACCTAAAGCTAATACCTAGAAACCAGATGAAGACTTTCAATGTGGTTTGATTAAATTTTAGGCAAAGGATTTCCCAACCCAGGTGAACAAAAGTGTCGTGTTCAAGAGTGGTTAATTGGATTTTCGAAAAATCAAAATACAAAAAAAAAAGTCCATTTTTCTCTCTTTCCCCCCACCATTTCTGGCAAGTACCTCTTTATTTTTGACAAGCTTAAGCAGGATAACATTTGCTTATTTATAAGCTCATCCTTCGGATGAGTCCAACTTAGTTTAATATTTGAACCCTAAGAAGGAGTGGTTCGTTCTTGTTTAAAATTGAACAGGTCCTTTACTCTTAAATTTTAATGAGTCCAGTATAGGAGAAACTCGGCGTTTTTTCAATTCTAGGGAGTCAAAAGAAAAAACTTAAGAAAAATCCATGGGTGTACTTTTTCATAAATTTAGTCTCTCGAGCCCAAAAAAGGATAAAATAATGCCTGAGAGAACTCTATTGACCATATTTAGTCAACGTATACCTTGTTCGTAAATAGTCCATTTCAGTCCGTTAAAGGGGTAACCTTATACTGAAGGGATGATCATTCATTTACTTTAACGAGTTAGAATAATCAAGTGCTTGGCAATATTTTCAATTTTCAAGAGTCTGAAAAGAGCTAAAAGAGGACTCGAAGTTTTCGCTTTTTCTTAAATTTTTGAAAGAGTCCGAAAAGTGATAAAAGTATGCTCTTCATTTTCACTTTTTCGTAAGTTTTAACGAGTTCGAAAAAGGGATAAAAATATAATCCTGTGGCCGACTTTCAATTTAATTAATGAGCAGGAAAAGATGGAAAGAACTCGGCATTTTCATGTGTTTTACGAGAATGAAAGATAGCAAAATAATCTGGAGATTTTCATGAGTTTAACGAGTCTTGAAAATAACTGAAATTAACTCAAGATATGTTTCATTTTTACAAAATCTTGAAACAGAGAAAAACTATGCCTCAGAGTGGTTTCATTTTTACACAAGCTTGAAACAGAGAGAAAATTTTGCTTGATGCCCCCTAAGCATAACTGCTAGAGCGCATGCCCCCCCAGCTTCATTTCATTCAACTAAAACACTACTGGTAATTAATAGCTGGATGGAATGAAGGTTCATTTACGAGATCATATGAAAGACCGGACCTAAAACTGTAAGAAAATTATGCAAAAACTGAAATAACTAACCTAAATATATGACTTGACATTTACGAGATCTAGTCAAAGACTTGACTCAATTAGGGAAGGATTTGTTTCATTTTTTAACGAGCTTGACACAGGAAAAGAACTATGCTCATGGCAATGTGTTTCATTTTTTAACGAGGTTGACACAATAACAGGAACTATCCTCACCTAAATGTTTCATTTTTTAACGAGGTTGACACAGTAAAAGAAACTATCCTTGTATCCACTCTCTACAATCTACCTATATAACCTATTGATTCATTTTTTTAATGAGGTTGACACAGAAAAATAACTTTCCTCATACCTGATTCATTTTTTAACGAGGTTGACTCAGTAACAGGAACTATACTTTGACCAACTGATTCATTTTTTAACGAGGTTGACACAGGAAAAGAACTATCCTCATACCTGATTCATTTTTTACAAGGTTGACTCAGTAACAAGAACCATCCTCAGAAACTATTATTTCTAATCTATTAATCTACTCTCTACAATCTAAACACTGTTACCGATGAAATAGGTAACTCCAACTCCCAAATCAAACTTCAAATTTAAAAAATGTAAACATGAAAAACACCCCCAAAAAAAAATGTACTTCCTAGAGAACAAACTTTGTTTTTTTTTTAAGGTCAAATTTCAACATTTTCTAAAATTATGCTAAAAACAAAATTGTTTCATGAAAAGGAATGAAAACAATTTCAAAAAAAGTAATCTTTCAAAACACACTTGTTTTTTTACAATAAATTCACATTTTCTAAAATTATGCTAAAAACAAACATTGTTGAAAAGATTGAAAAATAATTCTAAAACAAAACCAATGTTGAATGGGAATAACAAAAAAGAAAATTGTGGCATAATTTTGACAGTCGTTTTGAGGTCAGGTTACCTATTTCATCGGTAACATTGTTACTATCCTTGTAGAAGCTTGTTTCATTTTTTAACGAGCTTAACACAAGAAAAGGAACTATGCTCTCAACTAACTGATTCATTTTTTAATGAGGTTGACACAGTAAAAGGAACTATCCTCACACTCACTGATTCATTTTTTAATGAGGTTGACACAGTAAAAGGAACTATCCTCGGAAAAACATGTTTCATTTTTTAACGAGGTTGACACAGTAACAGGAACTCTCCTCATACTCACTCATTAATTTTTTAACGAGGTTGACATAGTAAAAGGAACTATCCTTGGACTCACTGATTCATTTTTGAACGAGGTTGACACAGTAAAAGGAACTATCCTCAGACTCACTGATTCATTTTTTAATGAGGTTGACACAGTAAAAGGAACTATCCTCGGACTCACTGATTCATTTTTTAACAAGGTTGACACAGTAAAAGGAAATCTCCTCACGGGCCACTGATTCATTTTTTAACGAGGTTGACATAGTAAAAGGAACTATCCTCACATTCACTGATTCATTTTTTAACGAGGTTGACACAGTAAAAGGAACTCTCCTCACCGACATGATCATGGCTTTCAACTGGAAGAAAGACATGTTAATGGACACACCTTGATCATGGCTTCAAAGAGGTCTTCATCAGAAGGAAGACTAGTTCTCTAGAAGGAACACATGTCAAGGGACTCAAAAGGGATAAGAACATCGTGTTCAAATAATCCCATAGATTTTTTCATGTCAATTACCGGATCTAAGTCAAAGGAATATGAGAAAACAATGAAAAGCTCACTTACATCGGTAATTGAAAACATGGGACTAGTTGCCACATAATTAACCCATGGCGGGGTAGATACCACTTTAGAATTAGGAACATTTAGGGGTGTCACATTATTGGTAGTCGAAACAAGACTAGGGAACGAAAGCTGGTCTATAGTCACAATATTTCCATTGTGAGGGAAAGACATCACGCGAAAGAGTGTTGATACTACAGCTTTCATTGCATAGACATAGTCTCGCCCAAGGAGTAAATTGAAATCCAAGGGGCCTCGAACTACCATAAGATCAATACAGACAGTTTTACCTTCCAAAGTAATAGAAAACTTAGGAAGGATCCCTAAAGGTTGACTAATGGTTTTGTTAAAAGCTTTCAGATTCTGCATAATAGGTACAAGCTGAGGGGAACCCAAAGCTTTCCAAGTAGTTGAGGATAAAATACTAATAGAAGCACCTTCATCTACCTGTGTGCAGTGTATGTCCCTACCACCAAACTTCACAATGATTTGGAAAGGGATGGAGGAAGGAAGACGAGGTTCTGTAAGTCTATTCCAATCAAAGGAAAAGACCTCAGTACTTGGAGGGGGTTCTGTAGAAATAGGTTAAATTCCCCCTAGCGTAGAAGAATCTGATGTAACAAGAAGAACCTGACCGGTATGAAGTTCAATCTCTATAGGGAGAATGGGATCGACCGAATGTGAAATCAAATTGACCACTTGATTAACTAATGGATCATCAACCTAAGTGATATGAGTTTCACTCTGCAATGGAAGAGTGGAATCGACTGTACTTGAAATTAGATCAATCACTCCGTCAATTGATGCTAGGTTGGGAGAAAGTTTACGGTAACCAATTGGAAATTATTGCCGTGGAACAGTAAGGTTTTCCAATAATTTTGAGGCTTCATCCATGTGAGGGAAAATGTGAGTTTGATGACTCCCTTTGCATAACTTACAAGGAAGCCTAACTTTACCCTTTTTCCTAGGAACCTGACTATCACTGTTTGACGGATCAACGGAAAGTTGATGGGAATTTTCTAACCATACTTCCAAGACCTTTAGAATACCGGGAAAATTGATAAGGAAGTGGTCACCCTTACAAAGCCTGCAAGGGTATTTGGGTTTATGATGCATGTTGGAGGTTTCCTCAACACTACTAACATTTACAACCATGGTTGGTTAGTTGACTTCTTTATTATCTTGCTTCTTCTTCTTCTTCCTTTATTCCCTTCTTCTTCTTAGCTACCTGGTTATTAGTGTCAAGGATTTTACCAAGCGAAGAGGAAGAAATGGAGGAAGAAATATTAGGTGAAGAAGGTAAAGGGTCAACAGAAGGTTGGTGATGTTGAGATGGTGAACTTTGTTGAGGTGAAGCATTCGGTTGAGGTGGAACAATTGGAGTACTCGGAGCCAACGAAGTTGAAAATAACCATATCGATAAACCTATTGTAAATCCAGGCAATGATAAAGTAGCCATATAAGGAGGACCAACATTTCCAAAGCAAGGAAAAGTACTAGGATTCTCGTTAAGAGGGGTTCCTTGGTTGGTAAATTCTGGAACAGTTGCCATTATATTCAACTTTAGTGAATTTTATTAACAATTTAAAACTAAAATTAACAATTCACAATTCACACCTAACAATTAAAATTCACAATTCACACCTATGGTCTCTAAAAGTAAAAACAAACAAATTAACACGCGCTATCAAATCTAGGAGTCAAACCGCACACAAACAGTAGATTCCCACACTAAAAACACTAGTTGGTGATGAAATCCAACATCGTAGAATTTTAATGCAGAAATGGTGGTTGGAACAGTAAGGAATTGTTTGAGGTTAAGTGTTGTTGAGATTCGACTCACTTAACTGAGATTTTGTGAGGAAAGATCACATACCTCTATCTGTCTCGGTTGGAAGAGTGCAAGGCTTGTCAGAATAGAGGAGATTCCTGCTTCGGACCCCAGCAAGGCCTGTTCAAAATCAAGGGGTTAGCTCCTTAAGGCATGGGATGCATGAATGTAAAAAGAGTGAACTTGGCACCGCAAGATTCCTTCCAGAAGCTTCTAGAAATGACTGAAAGTGAGCTTTTGGGTTTACTTTGCGCCTTTTAAATCTTTTATAGGGGTCTGCACCCTTAACACATAGAAAGTGCGTTCAGATACGCAGGAGTCATGAACTTTAGTTGCGAGACCGTAGGCAAGATAAAGAGAAAGTGCGATACCAAAATTTTAGAGACTTTTGAGAGCTTTTCTCTTATTTTTAAGGCTTGACATAAGGAACTGATGTGTTGGACTTGCAAAGGAGAAAAGTATGAGTGATAATGAGCTCATACGAACAAAAAAATGTCAAGGTGACAATTTTCAGTGCAACACCTACTTTTTCAAAGTCCAAAGCATGAAAACATTAACAGACCCCACTTTCATTTAAACCCCCACATATCTATTTCCTAACCCCACCTCCTTTGAAAAATTTTAACTCTGCAAGTCGTCCGATCACTGATGATCACATTGAACGACCTACAATCCATTTCACACTCCCCGATGTTCGATGTTTAAAACCAAAGGGGGGGTGAGAAATAAGTGGTTTTCCCCGCCTGATCCTCTGCCACATGGCACCTCTTGGTGTTCTCGCACGCCCCATTTCCCAAACCATAAACTACCCTTTATGCGTGCGATAAACCGCCATGTTTCAAAATCATAAAAAATTGCTTTCATATTTGTTTCCCTACCATTGTTGATTCCCAAAAAGACTGAAGTGCCTATCTCTCAATTAATTGAAGCCTCTGTTGCCACCTGAATCCCTTCCACGACCAAAGCGCCATTATTCCGGGTAATTCTAATACCCACCACCATCAATTAAGTGAAAGTAATCAATAAATTCCAAATCATGGCTTCCAAAAACATCCAAACTATAAACCCTTTGCAACCACCCCTGTTAGATGTCGACCATACTCCACTAGCTGATAAAGAATTCAAAATAATAGACACAATAACTGATAGTAATCTCTTGGAGCTCCATTGTTGGAGCCATGACGGTTTGCTGATTAGGAAGATGATATACATCTATGGAACTCTAACCTGCCAAAATACACAGTTCCAGAGACCTACCAGTTCCATGAAATCATCAAACTTTGCCAACTTAGTTATTTTCCAAATGAAAGAGCCATAGTCACCCCTGACCAAGAAATCCTAATCACTATCACTATCTATTCCATTAACCAAATGCTACAGATTCCACAAAAACTAGAGGGATTGCCTTTCTCCATTGACACCCTCACTGACCTATACCTAAATCTAGATTTTCCTAAGAGGTTTCAAATCTTTCAGAATTTCCTCCCTCAATTAGTACAAACTCCTAAAAAAACCCACAATACTCTGCTACCATGTTTTCCTATATCCTAGGATATTTTACTGATGATTATGTAGATGAATCCATCCTTGGTTTCCTCTCTACATTTTTCCTAGGCAAGCCTCCAGCTATACTTTTCAAATTTTCCCAATTCCTAGTAGATTGCATGCATGATCAACTGATCAAAATTACAAAATAAGGAGCGTTCAAATACTCCTCAGTATTATTTCATTTATTCATATACTTTTAGTCTGAAAGGTTTACAGTCAGCCTACAAAAACTAGACACAGAGGGTGATCCCTAGTCTGTAATATTTTGGATATCCTTGATTAGAAAGGATTCCAATGAATTTAGTTTCAAAAAATTTATTTATTCTTTTGTATATCTAGTGGTTAATATGCTCAGCAATAGCATTCAACCCATAATCAATGATGAAATCAGAAAATTTCTACAGTTACCTGACCAGAGAAAGATAGGAGACTGGTATTTATACCAGAATCACACAAAGATCAGAGTGTATGGAAGCCAACTAGTCCCTTACAATCTTCCCAAATACCTCCCAATGAGGATATTTACATTAGAGTACATTAGATAGATCTTGAATTTTGATGAGGTAAACTTCCTTTTATCCAAAAAGAAAACGTAGTTCAAGATAAAAGACCGACTAGGGCCCTTTGTATGCAATAGTAGGAATGTTGGAAAGGAAGCAGACAGATGCCTATAGGATTTAAAGTTTAGCAACAATTTCAAGTAGCCATATGACCCCTTGGGTGTCATAGGAAATTAAGAATTAAGTTTAAACTCACCCCTTTCATCCATGAATCTAAGGTTGAGATTGAGAAATATTCCAAACAGCCAGTGTGGTTGGAAAACACTCTAAGGGATGTGGAAGAGAAGCTTGATACTAGTTCCATCCTACTTACTCCAGACCCACAGCATAGAAATTCAAAAATGTCTAGAGAATAAGGCTCATACTCAGTAGAAGCTACATCTGATAATAAATTCAAGCTTATGTACAGAAAGAAAACAAAGCTGAACCTAGTAATAGAGAAGGAAGAGACAATTGGAACAAAGAAATTTTTTTTATGAGGGATGATACACCTACACCACATGCAAAATAAACACCTCTGCCATCATCTTCCAGGGAAGAAATCTTTTAGAAGCAAAATAGTGCAGAAATTTCAACATCCAGTAATCTAGTTGAGAAGGAAAAGGATATCATTAAGAAATATAAAGAGATTAAAATTAAAAATGAAGCACTAAAGGTTGTTACATATGCACAATAATGGAAGCAAACTCCCAGTGATCAGAGTAGGTTTCTTTCCGGTTTTTTCCTCAGGACAACAACAATGCAGATGACATTCCTACAGCCGAAAGTACAGGCCCCCAAAACTTCAGAAGACTATAAAAAGACAAGCTTTGAATTTTCTTCCAAGGAAATGCATCCAATTGACCAAATTGAATTCCATAATCATGCAGGAGAGATGATATATTCAACTATAACACATAAATCTCCAAGTGTTCAGAATTTTCATAACTCCCTAGAAAATATAAATTCATAGTTAAAGCTAGAGAAAGCCTCATCACAAGAGAAAGACAACAGGATTAAGTCACTAGAAGAGTTGGTAATTGAAATTGGCTATAATCCAACTAACATCAAGGCAACATAAGAACTTGGAAAGAAGAAAAATGTAGACATAGCTGCACTGAAGAAACAGTTAAAACTACCAGCTATTGAGCATCCAAAAACCACGAAGGTTTTGGAGACAGACAATCAAAAGGATGAGATGATGAATTTAATCATCTAGTTGACAGCTCAACTAAAGGAAATGGAGATAGAGCTGGATAAGCTTGTACATGAAAAACAAGCTAGCATGGAAGCACTTCCCATTAATTTTATTCCCATATTATCTACATCAGCACTAGTATTTACATCAACAATACCAACAACCCATCCCATTGATGAGGCCAACAGATTGATCAAAGCAATGGAAGATATGTCCATTTAGACTATAGAGATTAATAACCTCAAGGAATAGATAAAGAGCTTAGATAATGAAAAGAAATTGACAGACATTAGGGGAATTTTGAGGTAAAAAATGGGCCTCAAAAGGAAAATGTACAATCAAAATTCACTTTATGAGAACCAATCACATTTTAGGGGATGACATCATCCCCCATGGTTGAGGTAGCATTGCTTGAGTTAAATGTACTTGTCACATTCTCAATGGTGGATAAAAACTCATGGTTAACCATGGTAGTATTCTAAATGTTTTTAAAGTTACAAAGTAAAGTACTCATAATAAATGTCATTTCACAATTTTTGAATAAAATAATATTTTTGTCATTTCATATTTTTTGAAAGAAACAATGCATATCCCTATGCAATCTTCATGTCTTTACACACTTTTCATATATCATATTAATTTTTATATTATATATCAATTTTCCTTAAGTTATAAATCAAATCAATTAAATATGTAATATAAAATTAATATATAAAATAATATATTACAATTATTTTATTATATTATTTTATTTTTATATAGTATATTAATTACATGTTATTATATAATTTGATTTTATAATTTAAATAATATAAATTTTAATTAATGGTATGTTGTATAACTAAGAATCTAAGAATTTATATTTATAATTTATCTTAAGTTATTTAAGTACAAAGTACAAATGCATTAGTTGTTCAATGATAATGACTTTTTTTTTGAAAAAAATCATTTTTATTTATAGTTACATCAATATAATTTTTTATATTAATTTTATTTTGGTACAACTTTTCCATTGACTTTAACCATGGTTACATATATTTTGGTGCAAAAAGTGAATTGTAAATTCATAAATATTATTTTATTGGTTTAGCTATTATTTTATTATTTCCTTAGGAGGTCCATTATAGACCTCAAAATTCCCCTAATGAGTAATGCATCAAGCTAAAGCACACAAAGTCAATAGAATCAATAATAGAATCCACCAGTTGGAGAAAGAGTTGTCATTAACATAACCTTTACCCCAAGCAAAACATAAATTATGGTCCAATATCGCTAACTCTTTTAATGATATTTGGCCTTCTATACAAATTATATTTGAGCAGAATGATTTGGTGAAGGAAGTTGGTGAGGAAATTCAGAATGTAAAAGCCAACCTTGGAGATAAACCACAAGAATCCTCTGAACTAATCAAATTCCTGAATTCTAAAAATAAGTATGAATTGGAAGAATTCGAGATAGATGACAGAACATAAAGTATCCTAGAAGTGAAGGAAGTGATTTCCAAAATAAATATAATGCTATAGCTTGAGGAGAAATGTCAGATCTTGGAAGTCGCAGTGAATAAAATTTTCAGCAAGTTTAATATGTTGAGATAGAAGGGTCTGCCTAGTCCTTTAGTGATAAATGAAAAAATCATGAGGCATGAGGATTATGTCAAGAAGTTAAGGGAAGTAGCCAGAGAAAATTCTCACATTTCCTCAATGAAGGGCACTCCCACAGGCAAGGTCCTCCTTCAAATTCTCGAAAACTTCTTTTATCTCCAGCATAAGATAAATCATGTTTTTTTAAATAAGCCTACATTTTCCAATTTAGGGTGTACATCTAATGAAACCAAACAATATGATTTACTTCTATTCCTAATTTTCTCTTGCCATTGACAATTGTCCATCTATATGAACTCATTTATATGCGAGTCTTAATCCTTAATGGTTATTTGTTGCATAATTTTCATTCCTTTGATTCTATGTATAACTATTGTGACCTCCCACTTTGCATTAATTGTTGGTTTTTTATAATATCACGTTGAATAATGGATGTTTGATGCTTTATTCCATGAATTTTGATGAGTATTTGTAACATCCCTCGTGAAAATTTCTTGTAATAAAAGTTAATAAAGGAAAAATAATAACCACAGTTATGGGACACTTATTCCAAGATGAATGTTAGGCAACACATCCTAGTGTGGGTGTTCATTTGGCTTATTATGGCCAAGGAAATTAGCAAAGGAAATGACTAAGGAATTTGGAAAGACAAAATGGCATTTTTGGCAATATATTTATGAATATAATGGAAGTTAGGAGAAAATGAAGGTGAAAGGTCACAAGTTGCATGTGAGGGGGAAAATGAAGGAAAATAATGGAAATGAATAAAATAGAGTCCTAATTGATAAAAAGGATTCTAAGGATCAGTTGCTACCTTTTGTCAGTGTAAATTTTTTGTCAGTTTATTTTGGGACCTCTCTCTCTCTCTCTCTTACTCTTGGACACTTAAATTTTTCTTGGAGCACATCAACATTGGATAAAGAAAGGTAAAGAAGGAAAAAAGGAAGAAAATATCAAGCAAGTAAGAGTAGGATCAAGCAACTACATCAAGATTTTTTGCAGGTATCGATTTGTGTGTGTGGTTTCCTTGCCATATTTGGCATGCATGGTTATGCATGTATTTTCTTGGTTCTCTTGTTGTCATTGGCATGGGTTTTTCCATGTGTGACAATGTTCTTCAACCTTTCCTTGCCATTTCTGGATAGTCATGGTTTGATGGGGTTCTCATGTTTTGGTTGAGCCTGATTGTTTGATAGATTTGAAACTGTGTGAGGTGGATATTTGAATGAAAGAACACATGGCTTAGTGATCCTTGAACCAGAATGCGGATTGTTGTAAATCCACTAGCCTAGTGACCCCAGAACCATATTGTGGGTTGCGGTAATGCTAGGTATTGTGTGCCTCTGTGGGCCTAGGAATCCTCGAATGGTGAATGACGAGATATACAATAAATCCTAGAGGTGGTTTCCCTTGCTTAGGCATAGGAATACTTGCCGGTGAATGGCGATATATATAGTAAAGACTAGAGGGTTGTCTCTCTGTTATGGCCTAGTGATCCCTGGATCATATTGTGGGTTGTGCTAAAGCCTTAAGACTAGGAGACAAGAAAATTATTCATGGTGTAGGTGGATAAATTAAGTGGCATCCATGTTTGTTTATGGCCTAGTCATTCAATGAGGATTGTAGTAAAGTTGGTTTTTATTAATGAGGGTGAGGTGGTTTAGCCTCGGGAAGGATTGGTTTGTTCTTTTTCTTTGAGTCCCACATTAATTCTTGGAATATGGCACAGGGGTGATTGGTTGAAGAGATAATTGGCTCAACCAATTTATGGTTGGGGGAACGTGGTAGTCCCATACCGAGTTTGTTTTTCCATTTATGAAAAAGAGTTTCTTTCCTTGGTATTTTTTGTGTAAATGTATTGGATTCTATGTAAAATTTATGGTTGTTGTATCCTCAGTATTTCTATTGTTTATATGTTGGTTATGAATGTGTTTTATGACAGTGAAAATTTATGGTTCTCATCATGTTTTTATTTTTAAATGAATGAGAAATGAATATATGACCTAATATATGATAATTCAACTAATGATATAAGGCATTAGTGACTCTTAGTGATTCTCAGATAAGTATGATACCCCTATGCTTAGATCTATTATTTAAACCTATAGAATGCATATTTGTGACATGTTTGATGAAATTTATGTCATGGCTAGTAGGGGTCCAGTCAAGTCCTTGTTTATGTAATTGAATTTGTATCATTATTTCACTGTTATTTCTTTTTTTTATTCTTCTTCTGAAAGTTTCATGGACTTGAAAAAATGGCACAAAAATTGAACCCATAGGCTCAAAACTACTTGAAAATTCCCCAGTCGTGCACATGCCCATGTTGTGTGAGTGAATGGAGGCTTCTAGTTCCATTCTTACCCATATCAAGGGACTGTATGGGAGATTGATGCACTAAAAGGTTAGTTTGTCTCATGAACTAGCTTCCTGGAAAGTTTGGATGGCTCCTAGGTGTCTTGTAGCAATTGCAAAAGGTATGTGTATTTGTGTGGTGCCGGTTCCACTTCTTTACGGTCACCTAGGAGGTTGAAACAAATCATAGTAGCATCTCGTCACATTTTTACCCCAGTTGGGCAGTTACATGGGTAGATGTGGGAGTAGGGTGTAATATTCCATAATTTTCCTTGATAATTTTGATATTTATCTTCTTACTTTCCATGAAATCCTTCTTGGTAATGAATAGGTTGATATGATTTCACATTTGGTAACCTTCATACTACACAGCCATTCATTTATCTTCTTTCCAGATAAATTTATATCCCCTCTCCTATTTTCCTAGTCTTTTATTACTTTAGTCTTGGAGATAATGCCATCATATTTGACTCATACATCCTCTATATGGGGTTCAACTTCTTGAAAAATATTTTGGTGACCTTATTGAATCATGTATTATTTCTCCTTTTGAAGCTGTAATGCAACCCCATCTATCAAATTGTGACATCCTTCTTCAATTATAGAACACATTTCCAATTTACCTCATACCGCATATACATTTAGGGATTCTTTAATATTTTCTCAAATTTCCTCTTCAATTAGTTTGATAGTCTCTTCATCTAATATCCTTGTTTCCTCTTGACATTCATATTTCTTCTTTTCTTCTTTCAATATATTCACCTCATCAAGTATTTTTTTTTTTTGGTTCCATAATTTTCATGTTTCTTCATCTTCTGGTTTCAATTCTTCCCTTCAATTCTTCCTTTTTCAACTCCCCTTGCTACTTTTTCCCCGTTTTAATTCTTGAAGTTCTTAATCAATACCTTGTTGAGGAATTTTAATTTATATCGCTAATCACACTTCTTAATCTCTTGTTTAGCTAGTTTTAATTCATCTTGGATTTTATATAATGCTTATTTTTCCCATCTAAAATCATAATCAATACTCATCCACCACTCACTAACCTCCCATGAATGGAATATTGTAATTTTCCTTTATCATACTCAATCATTTTGAAAAAATGATTGCATTCTTAGCTTTATCTCTTATTTGAGTTTAGGTATTTCCATTTAATTTTTATTATTGTATAAACCAATTTCACAAATAACAAATTCAATATTTTAATAATAATGATATCCAATAGTTCTTGTTCTTTTATAAAATATAATTTTCTATTTGGTCTCTTTAGAACATATTTTGAATCACCCCAATTAGACATCACAATAAAAAATTATGATAGTTTTAGGTCAACATACCTTTTAAAATCATGTTATAGATTTTTTCCTTCTGGTTGATATTTCTTCTCATGCATCTTTGCAATTTCAACCCTTTTTAGTCTAAATTTCAAACTATAGTACCATAATAGTTTGATAGGTATGTTATACAATTCCATAAGTTCGACCAAAATTGATGTGAAAGGTGGAGGTTATGTTAACATTCTAAAATTTTGTTGATTTTTGACCCCTTCCCTAGAGCTAATTTATAGCATTCGATGTATCAAAAATTTCAAATATTATTCTAAATTTGTTATCGGAGGTAACTCAACATGTATCCTTACACCTTTGGAAATTTCACAATCTTAAAATTATCTAGAAAAATGTTACAATGAACAAACCATGATGACTGTTTGAAAAATGGATTAGTAAAAAATCCTAACCAACTCAGAATATATCTAGAAAGTATAAAGAATAATCACAATATTTTTTTAATTTCTATCTATTTTCTCATTATCCTAAAAATTGTGCTACCTCAAATGTTAGAGAGTAAAATTTATAGTGAAAATAACAATATGACTTATTTGATACTAAATTATGGATCAATCGAAAACCCAAATTTACATATGATTTGTATAAAAAAATGCAATAAATGATAATGTAAAATTTTTACCAACTCATAATTCACTATTTATCATCAATCTACTCAAAATTTCGTGGTCTTAATATTCCTAGAAAGAAATTTATAGAAAAAATGAAAAAATATATCCTTGCTGCATAATGCCTCATAGCATCCATATCTAAATCTAAGGATATGCTTTATATTTGGTAATATTTATCTTTTAAGGCTTCATCCATGTCCCTGAATACCCAAAAACATTATCTATGGCCTAAGATATTTATACTCCTCCCACATCCATGGGTATGTTAGGCCTCTGTAATTTAGTAGAGTGGCAAGACTAAATGCTGTAGAGACTACATCAAAAACCACTTTGAGATTCTAGGATCTAGCCCTCCTGAATCTAGAGAGGGATCTCTCTATAAGTGAAAATATTGATTTATCTTTTAAGGTTTTAGTATGATATTAGGCTAGTTATCAAGAAAAAGGGTTTTTTGTTTGTTTTTTTGGTCATGTATGATCTTTAATTGGATGGAATATCACAAAATGAAAGAGTTCAAAGATGAAGATGTAAGTATATTGAGAAGTGTTCAGAAGATAGGATTAGTATGAAATAGCTTTAAACCATTGGGCAATGGATTCACAAAAGGGTTTAATTGTGCAACAATTTCAAGAGTGGTCCAACGGGTAGGTCATCTATATCAAAAGATCCTTCAGATTAAATGATGGAATGGAACATTAAAAGAGTTGAGAAAGTGGAAAAAGTCAATAATTTCAACAAGGATTTATCAAATTTCCATACAAGAAAAACATTTTTAAGCAACTGTTTGAAACGAACCAAAGGACAGGCCTAGCCATAAACTTCTTTGGACAACTTGTATTAAAGTTAACTTATCAGACAACAATCCAGTAATCTCGCTAGACTACTTTCAGAAGGGATGAAAAAAAATAAGAAAACAAAGTGCAGCTTAAGATCAGGTCAGATGCATTAAAATCGTGGTATGCTTTAGCATACTCTTAGGGAAACTTTCAAACAAATTTTGGAGAAAGAACTAGAAGATAGGGAAAACCATAAACTTTTCTAGTTTAACTCTACTTAGCATGTAATGAAAATATCATTCAAGAACTTCCTTTCAAGTTTTTCACATCAAGACATAGACTAAATAACATTCCTTGATAATGTTTACACTTAACTTAAGCCATTCTTAAATACACAATTAGAGGAAAACATAAAGATAAAGCTTATCAGTGAGAGTAGGGTACTTCTAAGAGTAAATCCTAGCTTTGTATTTGTTGTTCTTTATAAGAGAAAATGAACAAAATGGCATACATGAAAATAAAACAATAACAGTAAGAGGTACTTCACCAATGATATAGACCAAGATCCCAAGAATCAGTTTGTATATTGATGTCAATCCAGTTACAAACTACATGTCCAATGTTTCAGAACAACAACAACTTCTCTTCTCAGCCTAACTTCTTCACTAACTTAACAGAGCTTCAGAGCTTCAGAATTTATTTAAATTCAACAATGATTCGATACAGAAACTATTACATCAGAAATCCAACAACCAACCAACCTCTCATATTCTTCATAATTTTTTATAGAAGAAAGAGGAGGTGGGATAAAATAAAAGGTCTCTAGTTCAATTAATACAATTTAATGCTTCTTTGCCTTTGAGAGGCTCAATAGAGAAGTTTTTCTGATATTTCTCTCTATTAATTGGTTTTCATTAAGTATCAAGCTACTTGGCAGATTTTGTTGACTTTAAAACTCTTTAGGCAGGTTGGAAATAACTCTAACTGTCTTTAGGAAAATATCTTTTGACTGGGCAATAACTATGCCTTCATTTGATTTATTGAGGTTGTAGGTGGCACTTTGGTAGCTGAAAGGATAAATGGCCTTTGATGTGGTAGTGGAGGCCTTTCTGACTGATATATCTCTTTTTACCTTAAAACACTTTTAATTCATTTATTGGTCTATGTTTTAGGCTTAATTAGCCTTGATCTTCACTTCTGCTCTTCATTCTATGATATTATCTTTGTTTCTTTAAACCTGAGGATTACAACTTTGATCTTCATAATTTGGCTTTAATCACCCTTTAACCTTGATTCTTCATTACTTATACACTTTGTTTGTCTTGATTATACAGGTGGATTTCTGCTATTGGAGTGTTTCTGTTAAACCCTGGATTGTGATCTAATTGATTTAAACTTGGATTTCAAACCTTGTAGATCCTTTCTTCTTTTATCTTAAGCCACAAAATCATCATTCCTGGCTGAAAATGTCACCTAACTGTGACTGTGGAAATACACAGAGAAACCACCATTAAATCCTACAAAAAACACAACAAATTGTTAAGAAAACCTGCGGATGATGGTTTAACTGCGTTTAGAGGTTTGGTGGAAGAGGTTTGGAGCTATGCGAAATGGGAAAATTCAGTGATAGGAGGAAAAAACCCTGGCAGAGCAGCTAACCAGGTGAAAATGGAGTTTGGGCGCGACGAAAAATAGGAGCCGTTGGATTAGGACAATCAATGGTGGAGATCGTTAGATAAAATCATTTGGGAGAATGGATGTAGGCAACCGAATTGGGGTCGTGATATAATGAGAGTCGTTTGATCTCAGAGATCAACGGCCAGGATTTAAAAGTGAAGGCGCATTGCGAGTGCAGCGGTAAGGCGGAAAACCGTTAATGGTTTTCACGCGGGCTCTGGGGGAGGAGGTGGTATTCGCAAAAGAACGCGATTCCATACAGCATTTGACACGCATTCTTTTGAAGACCACCGGTATCGTGCGGAAGTAGCACGGTGAGGGAGAGGGGTCGAAAGTTGCGTGATATCGCGCGTAGACCGTTGGATTAGAGGCTTTAGATCTAACAGCTGACGATGACCACGATGAACCGATAGATGCACGGTAATCATTTTAAGCGGGGTCCATGGTGACGTGTGTATTTTTCGCGTAGTGGATCAAATGGTGAGATCGGGTTTAATCCCAATCATTGGATCTCTCAGAGGAGCGGTCAAGATTAGAAGATGAGGCGGAGGATTTTGAAAGGAGCAAAGGGAGGGTAGGTGAATAGGTAGGGGAAAGAGGGCCCGATGGCCGTTGATCCTTGTAGATCAACGGTCTATATTCATTTAAATCAAAACTTCGGGGAAATGAAAAAAAAGGGAATAAGGTTTCAGAAAGAGTTTTTAGGCCTTTCAAGCACCCGACTATGGGGCTTCGGCCACATGGAGGAAAAGGCTTAAGGTAATAAGCCCTCGGGGGCTTAACGCCTTAGGAGCATAAAGACTCTTTTAGGCCCAAAAATAGTGTTTTTTAAGCCAAAATGGGGGTTCCGGTAGATGAAAAGGGGGGGTTTTTAAAACCAAAATAATGGAAAATATAAGGTTTTAAAAGGGTTAGGATAATTTAGAGGTTAAATGAAGGTTAATGGAGGGATTTTATGAAGGGAATAAGGGTGAAAACGGGATTTCTCATAAGAGTAAAATGGCGAAGTGAATGAATGAAGAATGGAGCCTCTTAAGCAGTTTTCTCTTGGTAAAACAATAGGTACTTTTAGGACTAATAGTGAAATAACAGTGAAGATTAACTCAAAGGGTAAAGATCATCATAAGACTTTAAGAACTAAAAATTTGGACATAAAATTTTTTCTTAAAGGCTTTAAAAAATATTTAGCCACCATTTGATATAGCAAATTTTTATAGGTGGCTAATAGTGGCTCCACATGGGGATGGCATATTCTTGAAGGTGTCAAGAACTTCAAAAAAATTTCTCTAGAAGCTTATCGATGCCTTACACTTTGATAATATTTTACTTGTAATCAGATGCTTTAAAAAAAATGATTAGAACTTATCATATCAGCAGAAAAGTATTTCCCAAACAACTACCTACACAACCTACCTCCTAACATTTTTTCTTCTTTCAGAGTGCATTTGGACTACCAAAATTTTTTCATAAAATTTTATTCTTTTGAAAACAAGAAACTAATCTATTTATAATCTTATTACTCCATGAACTCAGTTTAAGTTGTTGAGTTCATAAATTCTCTACCTAACTACTATCTGTCAAGATTAGACTTTCTGACAGACCTTTATTCTCTGAATTCTAAAACAAGAAATTTAAAAGCAGGCAAGCCAAGCTTAAGCAATTTGACTTGCTGCAAATCTATGGCATAAAAACAAGTTGCACACAGATTTTTTATTTGCAGAAAATTAAAACAAAATGGTGAAGGCTTAAGATCTCGAAACTAAAACATCCTTCATTATTTCTTCAGCTCTGATTTAAATTTATTTGAGCTGTGTTTTCTCTCTCATTTGACTCAATTTTTGAGCATATTGGAACCATTTTATTTACTATCTTTGGCTCAAGATTTAATCTAATTAGATCCATTCTTCTTTTGAGATTGATAGGTTCAGATATTGAATTGGTTTTAACCTTTGTTTCCTCTATCCTTGTCTACCTTACTGATAAGCCAAGATTGAGTTGTTTGGAAAATATGATTCACTAACCTATCAACAGTAAATTGAAAAGCTAATTATTCATGATTAGGCTGTATGACTAACTAGAAGTGTGTTTTTAGGAGTGGCATTTGAACTTGCACACTTTCAGACTTTGCCTCTCTTTTTTGTTATGGGGCTGTACCTTTCTTGTTTTCATTTCTGACCTCTTTTCTCTTTTCTATTATTTTTGTATTTTTATTTTTCTAACTTTGAATGCAATGTTCAGACAATGATAATTTACAATGGAAAGTAAAAAGCTTTGAAACTCATGACTCTTGGTAGAAGTAATGCTTGAGCATCCTGCCATTGACAGGACCTTTAAAGAGTTCAGTTCCATTCACTTCCTTCAAGAAATAAGCATTGTTACCAACAGTAGAATGAGTGAGATAAGGGCCTAGCCATAAGTTATCAAATTTTACATTTTTTCCCTTATCTTCTCTCCTGGAATCCCACTTCAAAAATTTGACACCAATGCTGAAAAAACTGGCCTTTGTCCTTTTATCAAACATCTTCTTGATGTTTTATTGCTTATGTAGTGCTATGTTGTAGACTTCTTCTTTGGTTTGTTGAATATGTATAGTCTGATTGATTCTTATTTTCATATCATTTTCTTCAGACTGTATCTCTTGGATCAGCTTCATGACTGGCACTCCTAGACTGGTTGGAAAAATTACATCTGCTCCATAAACTAGCTGGTAGGGTGACATTCCAATTGATTTCAAAAGTGTTAATATGTCAGCCCATAGTGCATGTACTAGCTTTGTGTGCCATGATTTCTTATTGTCTTCTAGCAACTTTTTGATTATATTCACCAAACTCTTCTTTGAGGATTCTGCTAACCCATTACCTTGAGGGTAATAAGCACTAGAATGGCCCAATGTAATCTGATATTTATGACAGAATTCAACCATATTTTTAGATCCAAATGCATCAGCATTGCTAGTGATAATCTTTCTAGGATAGCCAAATCTAGATAGGATATGATTTTCAAGGAATTTTATGATGACAGAGTCAGTGGCTTACCTAGAAGGGATGGATTCTATCCATTTGGTAAAATAGTTTGTTGCAGTGAGGATCCATCTATGTTGGGCAAATGAGGGAGGATGGATTTCCCCAACAAATTCTAGACCCCACTGCTGAAAATGAGCTTCAACATTGATTGGTTGCAGAGGTAAGGGAAGAAATTTTCTTTTGCCTTCAAAGAGTTGGCATTTATGACAGGTAATAATAATTTTATGGACATCTTGAAAAAGGGTGGGCCAATAGTAACTAGCTCTAAGGATTTTATTAGCAGTTGTCTTCCAATAGAGGTGGCCTCCACATTCTCCTTCATGGAACTCATTCTTGATCTTATCTGCATCATTCTCAAGAAAACATTTAAGCAATAATCCACTAGCATTTTTCCAATATAAACATTTATCCAAAATGCAATAATTAACAGCTTTCAACTTTAAAAATTTTTCTTTCATTTTGGACAAGCCAGGAGGTGTATTTAAATTGAGCAAAACATATAAAATATCAGCATACCAAGATGAATTTAGAAAATGATCTTCAATTTTTGGAGTTGGTAACTCCTCCCGTTCATCTAATGCATCTATCATGTTTATATCAAGAGCTTCAAAATTAGACTCAGCCATTAATCTTGCTAGTCCTTGGCCTTTTATGAGCTTAGTGGGCTTGATTTCTAAGTCATATTCAAGTATCACAGCTATCCACTTTCCTATTTTTCCATCTGGATCCTGGGTTAAAATGTCTTTTACAACTGAATTTGGCACAAATGAAATTATGTGGGAATGTAAAATGTAAACTCAGAAGTCTTTTAAGGCTTTGACTAAGGCAAAGGCTTGTTTTTCCATGATATTGTACTTCAGAGGTGCATCTCTCAATGCCTTACTAAAGAATGCAATTGGCTTCTTTTGGCCCTTCAAGTTTTTCTGTAATAGGACAACAACTATAGTGTGTTTTGATGCAAATGAAAAAATGAATAAATCCTTTGTAAAATCAGGACTAATGAGAACTGGTGTTTTGGTTAACGCTTGTTTTACAAGTTCAAATGATTTCATTTCTTCCAAGGTCAATTAACCTCCTTCTTCCTTTTTGAGGATATTTGTTTTTTTTCTAAGGAGTTCAGCTAGATTGGGTATGAACCTTCTCAAGAAATTAATCTTCCCAATGAAAGATTGAAGTTCCTTGATGTTTCTAAGATGGTTGATTTGCAATACCCTCAATCCTCTTTGGGTCTATCTTTACCTTTTCTTCTGATATGATGTGTCCAAGTAGTTTGCCTTCTTGGAGACCAAACATTGTTTTCTTTGGATTTAAAAATAACCCATATTTTTTGCATTTCTCAAAGACTTTCCTCAAGTGTTCTAGGTGTTCTTCATCTGTTTTAGAAAAAACAGTGATATCATCAAGGTAAATAATGATAAAGTATTCTAATTATTTTGAGAATGCAATATCCATGGCTCTCTAAAATGTAGCACCAACATTCATTAAACCAAAGGGCATTTTCACATACATGAAAGTACCCCAAGGTGTGGTAAAGGTTGTTTTGATTTGATCATCAGGATGTACTAGAATTTGATTGTAACCTCAGAAGCCATCTAGCAAAGAAATTCTTCTAGAACCAACTACCTTTTGTAAAATGTGATCCATCTTGGGTAAAGGGTAGTTTTCCTTTAATGAGGCTTTGTTTAAGTTCGTAAAATCAATAAAAAGCCTTATTTCTACCATTTTCTTCCTAACTAGCACAAGATTAGCTACCCAATATGAATATCTAACAGGGACTATAATTTCAGCATCATACATTTTCTTAATTTCTTTCTCAACCAGGGGTAATTGAATAGGGTTTATTCTACACAATTTTTTTCTATAGGGCTTCTGGTTTTTTTTTAGGGGTATCTTATGCTGAATTATCTCTGTGTCATAGGATTTTAGATCCTCATAACTCCATGCAAATACATCAAAAAATTCTTTAAAGAGTTCAATGTATTTCAATTTGATGTGAGCTAGAAATGTTTTAGACAGTTTAATAATTTTTGGCTTTTGTTCACTACCTATGTTATGTTCTTCTACTTCAATTTCAACAGGTTCCAACATTGGTTTTTTGGAAACATCATTGAAATCAAACAACTCTTCTAATGGGTCCAGTCCTTTTGGAAAGCTTTGAGTGTTATACTGCAACATTTCTAAGTCTTGTTTTTCTAAATCTGCACTAAATTTTGTTGTATGTTCAAGTTTATTAGATATCAGATTCACATCGGCAATCTCTGGAGACTTTACTTCTTCATCAAGTGGATTTTCTTCAATAGGACAGTCATTTTCATAATCTGAATCTGAACTTGGTGGCTCAAATTCATTTCTAGATAGTAGGAAGTCTTCTATTTGTTTATCTCCATAAAAAATTTGCCAATATTTTTCATTGTCTGGGACAGTTGGTCTAAATTTTATTTGGGTAGTGCATTGTTTGGTTTCATAAGGTGTTAGACAAGTTCTAGCAGCAAAGGATAAACCATTGGCAAGGATATTTTGGTTTCTTGAGACAAAAATAAGTTGGAATTCATCAAATGTTTTTAATAAGTCAGTGAAATCATTTATATAGGCTCTAAGTCTGGGGTGTTTGGCGCTATATTCCCCATTCACTTGCCTAATAATCAACTCTGAATCGCCATGAAATTTTATCCTTTTGGCCACTAATTTTTTCAATAAGTGTAGGCCTAAAAGGAAGGCTTCGTACTTAGCTATGTTATTTGGACATTGAAAATTTAACCTGTAGGAATGCCCTTTAGCATGATTTTTCTGAGTATTGTGTATCCATATGCCCGATCCAGCATTATTCTTAGTGCAAGACCCATCAAAATTCATATTCCAAAGAGGACTAGTTTCAGAATTACTAGTTTGGCTACTATCCTCTTTATATATTGTGCTTCTAGATTGCTCTTGTAAGTCAGCACTATGTTGAATTTGGTTTAGTTCCTCATGTTATTCATTATGTTGATGATTCTTCTCTTGGTTCTCAAGGTTGACAAGCAATGGATGACTGTTTTGTAGCTCTAGAACTGAGATTAGTTTGCTGTGAATTTCTGATTTGGAAAATTGTTTTGATACCTTTTTTTGTCTTCCTCCTTTTCTGTGTGTGCCATTATGTTACAGTGAGGGATGGCCACTAAGTCAGCTAAGGTTTCTTGCTCATTAAATTTTTCATGATTGAAGAGAATAAATGAGTCAAGGCCTGTATGCATAGAATAAAGAGGGGAGTTTTCTAGTCTCTCTTGGCTACTAACCATGTATTGCATATGAGATTCCCTATAAAGTCTTATAGTTTGATTGAAAACAGGGATGGTAGCATATGTCATATCCATCTGCATTGTTCCTTGTAACTTAGCTCCCCGTGATCTTGATAATAGCATACCATATTTGGGAGGTACATCAGCCACTACAATATCTAGCACTAAACACTTGGCTAGAATTTGAGCTAAGTTTACACAAAGGTCTTTGATCAAGCATAAACATTTCACTCTGCTAGAGTCAAAGGAATATAGATCTTTGTAAGGTCTAGTAATTTCAAGGCCTAAACTCTCCATTACTGCTTTGGGCATTAAGTTATGAGAGGCCCCTAAATCATGCATAGCATTGTGTAAAAGTTTGTCATGAATTTTCAAACTAACATAAAATGCAGGAACTAGTACTTCTTGGTATCTTCCCTCAATCTTAGGACCAAATAAGAGCTTTGGTTGGTCATCATTGAGGTTAACAGTGTCATTATTTTCTGCTATGTTGAAATATTTCAAAATTTGTGATTTATATACATCTTGGGTGACTAATTCAGTGAGGGGAACAGAGATTTTAATCTTGGCAATCTCTTGTTCCAAACTGAAAGGCAGCTGACTTTTTACAATGTTTGTTTTAGCCTTATTGATCACCATTTTATCAGCAAAATCAGTTTGCTAATTTCCTCTATTTACATTGGTCAAAATTGTCTTAATAGGAGCACTAGATGAAGTACTAACGTTGCTAAGGTCTGCACTCTATTTTTTCATTAATTTGAGTGCCTTTCTCTTTGTTTTGATCAGAATTTACAGCCACTATTTTGTCTTTTTGTTTAATGTTTTTGGGTTTTCTTACAGGGCTGTTTTTTGTAGGATTTTCAGAGGTTTTAGTTTTGGGATTTTCCTGATTCTTTTTACTCCTAAGGTCATATTATTTTGGAGTTTCTATGATGACATTTTCAAACTCTTGATAATAATGTTCATCCTCTGTTCTTTTATCATCATAGGGTGCGTATAGACCTTGTTTTCTTTTAATAGGGACATCAAAGTGGTCAATACCTACTCCCAACATGTTTATGTCATATTCCTCTATTTGTTCAATTGTTTCTTTAACCTCACTTACATATTTTTCTTGGAAAGGAGGTCTGATGTGTTGATCATCCTCTCTCTATCTGTTTTGAGGTTGATTTCTCCTAAAGTTCTGATTTTGATTTCTATTTTGGGGAGCTAATTAGTTTTATATAAATTGTGATCTCTCAAGTATGCTCATCTTTTTCATCATTTCCTCCATCATCCTTTCCATTTTTGAGCTAGATGTAGAGGGTGCAGATTCCTCCCTAAATGATACTTTCTTCTCATTCCTCATTCTGGCTCTTTTCTCTATCAGATTTACTTCCACAGCTAAGGCTCCTTTCTGCATATCTTCTAAATTCAAAGGATCTCTATCTCTCAGCTAATAAGCCATTTCAGGATCAAATACTTCAGGAAATTTGGCTAAGGCCGAGCCTTGTGAAATTTTTAATTCTGGGGGGAGGGCATTATAAACACTATTGAATATAGTGCAATAATTTTGAACACTTTCTCCAGTGTTTCTTTTGAGGTTGTTGTAGTTTGAAAGTATTTGGAGAGGGTTTTTTCTAACTTCCCATTTGTTTAATAATAACTGATGGAGAGCTTGGAGATCATTAATACTATTAGGGGTTAATATTTTGAACCATTTTCTTGCTTCTCTTCCTAAGCTTTGAGCAAATAACGTAATTTTGACAATTTCATCATCAATATCATTTCTATCAAAGTAGTCGTTCATCTTGTCCACATGTTGTGAAGTAGCAGTGGTACCACTGGAATCATACAATGGTATCTTGGACTGATATTCCTGTGGCAGATTGACTAGAGGTAAAGGAAGGACTAGGGGAGCATACCATGTTGCCATGATAGGAGGTTGTGGAAAAAGTGAGGGGTTTAGAGGTGGGGGATGTAATATGGGAGGGTTTTGGTGGAATGGTGTAGTTTGAATAGTGGGTGTATGGGTAATAGAAGTGGATGGACCAGCAAGAGATTTTTGAGCAGATCTAGAATGAGAGAAACCAAAATTATGTAGGAAATGTAAATCAGGTGGAGTAGTTTCTCTGCTACCAGGATTTTCACCTCTATCTTGGGATGAAGTTGGAGACTTAAAATCTATCTGATCTATATCATCAAGTGACCTAGTTTTGAATGGGTTTATTAAGTCAACTTGTGAATCTTGTAGAGATATAAGGTTTTTAGGAACATAATTAGCTCTATGGAGTGAACTGACAATAGTTGAAGCTTGAGCCTTAGGAGATTTCCTAAGAATTCTTTCAGGGTTATCAAATATCTCAGGAGAATTTGGGTCAGGATGGCTCCTAGTTTGAATTCTTTTAGAAGCCACTATGCCATGTTTTTCAGACTCAATAAAAAGAAAAGTTTAGCCAAATATGACAATCTTTAAGAGGCTAACTAGTCTATTGACAAATAAAACTTAATCCTCAAAGTTTCTTTACTGAGTTTGTATGATGTTATGATAGTAATGGGTTTCCTAGTGGAGTCTTTAGGTCTATTTAAGATTGTGGAGTCACCAAGTGGGAAATTTTTAGCTTTTTGTGAAGGTAAAATGTTTTATGGTTCCACCACCATGTTTATTATGAAGCCAATCTGAAATATTTTTGGGTTTTATGAGTTTTTTTTTCAGTCCTATAGGTTATGAGAGTGTCCTAAATCTGTTTCAACACTTAGCTATGGTGATGAGACAAACATAGTTTACTCTTATGGCTTATCTAGCTGATTCCTTCAAGGTTTGATGAGGCTCTATGAGAATTCTAAGGGTTACTTAGTTTGTCACTTATTCAAATAAGTCCTATCATGATTACAATTTCCTTTGGTAGTTCTTGAAGAGAGCTACTTATACTGCACTGAATGTTGAGTGTTTTTTTTTTTAGGATTTCACTCAGAATTCCCAAGTGGAGTCTCTTAGAAAACTAAGGAAAATCAGCAGGCCTACTGATGTTCAGTGGAGTTACCAGGTGAAGGAATTTTACTTGATTTCAGGGCTTGAAAGTTGTTCACCGTCAACAATCAAAATCACTCTAGGAAAACACTTTATTCATTATTAAAAATGGGATTATCTGAGTTCTGAAGTTATCTATTACATTAGAATGTTCCCTAGTATGGTCGCCAGAAGATGTTAGACCTTTGTAATTTAGTAGAGTGGCAAGACTAAATGTTGCAGAGACTACATCAAAAACCACTTTGGGATTCTAGGATCTAGCCCTCCTGAATCCAGAGAGGGATCTCTCTATAAGTGCAAATATTGATTTATATTTTAAGGTTTTAGTATGATATTAGGATAGTTATTAAGAACAAGGGTTTTTTTTTGTTTGGTTGGTTGGGTATGTTTTTTAATTGGTTGGAATATCACAAAATGAAAGAGTTCCAAAAGGTGAAGATGCAAGTGTATTGAGAAGTGTTCAGTAGATAGGATTAGTATGAAGCAGCTTTAAACCATTGGGCAATGGAGTCACAAAAGGGTTTAATTGTACAACAATTTCAAGAGTGGTCCAAGGGGCAAGTCATCTATATCAAAAGATCCTTTAGATTAAATGATGGAGTGGGACATTAAAAGTGTTGCGATAGTGGAAAAATCCAATAATTTCAACAAGGATTTATCAACTTACCATACAAGAAAAGCCTTTTTAAGTAACTTTTTGAAACCAGTCAAAGGAAAGGGCTAACCTTAAACTTCTTTGGACACGTTTGTATTAAAGCTAACTTATCAAACACCAATCTAGTAATCTCACTAGACTACTTTCAGAAGGGATGAAAACAGATAAGAAAAAAAAGTTCAGCTTAAGATCATGTCAGATGCATTAAAATCATGGTCTGCTTTAGCATACCCTTAGGGAAAATTTCAAACAACATTTGCAGAAAGAACTAGAAGATAGGGAAAACCATAAACTTTTCTAGTTTAACTCTACTTAGCATGTAATGAAAATATCATTCAAGTACTTCCTTTCAAGTTTTTCACATCAAGACATGTACTAACCAACATTCCTTGATAATGTTTACACTTAACTTAAGTCATTCTTAAATACACAATTGGAGGAAAACATAAAGATAAAGCTTATCAGTAAGAGTAGGGTACTTCTAAGAGTAGATCCTAGCTCTGTATTTGGTGTTCTTTATCAGAGAAAGTGAACAAAATGGCATACATGAAAATAAAAAAATAACAGTAAGAGGTACTTCACCAATGATATAGACTAGGATCCCAAGAATCAGCTTGTATATTGATGTCAATCTAGTTACAAACTACGTGTCCAATGTTTCAAAACAACAACAACTTCTCTTCTCAGCCTAACTTCTTCACTAACTTAACAGAGCTTCAGAGCTTCAGAATTTATTTAAATTCAACAATGATTCGATATAGTAACTATTACACTAGAAATCCAACAACTAACCAACCTCTCATCATCTTCAGAAATATTTATAAAAGAAAGAGGAGGTGGGATAAAATAAAAGGTCTCTAGTTCAATTAATAAAAGTTAATGCTTCTATGCCTTTGAGAGGCTCAATAGAGAATTTTTTCTGATATTTCTCTGTATTAATTGGTTTTCATTAAGTATCAAGCTACTTGGCAGATTGTGTTGACTTTTAAACTCTTTAGGCAGGTTGGAAATAACTCTAACTGTCTTTAGGAAAATATCTTCTGACTGGGCAATAACTATGCCTTCATTTGATTTATTGAGGTTGCAGGTGGCACTTTGGTAGCTGAAAGGATAAATGGCCTCTGATGTGGTAGCGGAGGCCTTTTTGACTGATATATCTCTTTTTACTTTAAAAAACTTTTAATTTTCTTATTGGTCTGTGTTTTAGGCTTAATTAGCCTTGATCTTCACTTTCAGTCTTCATTCTATGATATTATCTTTGTTTCTTTAAACCTGAGGATTAAAAATTTGATCTTCATACTTTGGCTTTAATCACCCTTTAACCTTGATTCTTCATTACTGATACACTTTGTTTGTCTTGATTATACAGGTGGCTTTCTGCTATTGGAGGGTTTCTGTTAAACCTTCGATTGTGATCCAATTGATTTAAACTTGGATTTCAAACCTTGTAGATCCTTTCTTCTTTGATCTTAAGCCACAGAATCGTCATTCTGGGCCGAAAATGTCACCTAACTATGACTATGGAAATACACAGAGCAACCACCATTAAATCCTGCAAAAAACACAACAAATTGTTAATAAAACCTACGGATGATGGTTTAACTGCATTTAGAGGTTTGGTGGAAGAGGTTTGGAGCTGTGCGAAATGGGAAAATGCAGCAATAGGAGGAAAAAACCCTGGCAGAGAAGCTAACCAGGTGAAAATGGAGTTTGGGCACGACGGCGAACAGGAGCTGCTGGATTAGGACAATGAACGGTAGAGACCGTCTAATAAAATCGTTTCGGAGAATGGGTGAAGGCAAACAAATTGGGGTTGCGATATAATGAGAGCTGTTTGATCTCAGAGATCAACAGCCATGATTTAAAAGTGAAGGCGCGTTGCGAGTGCAGTGGTAAGGCGGAAAACCGTTAATGGATTTCGCGCGGGCTCTGGGGAGGGAGGCGATATTCGCAAAAAAACGTGATTCCATACAGCATTTGACACACATCCTTCTGAATACCGTCGATATCATGAGAAAGTAGCACAGTGAGGGAGAGGGGTCGAATGTCACGCGATATCATGCATTGGCAGTCGGATTAGATGCTTCAGATCTAATGGCTGACGATGAGTGCGATGAACCGAAAGATGCACAGTAATAAGTTCGGGGTCTATGGTGATGTGTGGCTTTGTCGCATAGCGGATCAAATGACGAGATCGGGTTTAACGCCGATCATTGGATCTCTCAGATGAGCGATGAAGATTAGAAGATGAGGCGGAGGATTTTGAAAGGAGTAAAGGGAGGGTAGGTGAATAGGTATGGGAAATAGGGCCCGATGGCCGTTGATCCTTGTAGATCAACTGTCTATATTCATTTAAATCAAAACGTTGGGGAAATGAAAAAGAAAAGGGAATAAAGTTTTGGAAAGATTTTTTAGGCCTTTTAATCATCCAACTGCGGGGCTTCGGCCACATGGACGAAAAGGCTTAAGGTAATAAGTCCTCAGGGGCTTAACACCTTAGGAGCGCAAAGACTATTTTGGGCCCAAAAATAGTGTTTTATAAGCCAAAATAGGGGTTCTGATAGATGAAAAGGGGGGATTTTTAAAACCAAAATAAGGGAAAATATAAGGTTTTAAAAGGGTTAGGATAATTTAGAGGTTAAATGAAGGTTAATGGAGGGATTTTATGAAGGGAATAAGGGTGAAAATGGGATTGCTCCTGAGAGTAAAACGGTGAAGTGAATGAATGAAGAATAGAGCCTCTTAAGCAATTTTCTCTTGGTAAAACAGCAGGTACTTTTAGGACTAATAGTGAAACAACAGTGAAGATTAACTCAAAGGGTAAAGATCATCATAAGACTTTAGGAACTAACAATTTGGACATGAAATTGTTTCTTGAAGGCTTTAAAAAATATTTAGCCACCGTTTGATATAGCAAATTTTTATAGGTGGCTAACAGGGTATATCCTCGAGATCCATATCTACTATTCAAAGCATTATAGAAACACAAAATTTTAATTTTTAAGGAATAATCAATACTCCTCGACTACTCTCCAACCTACTATGAAACACTAGTACAAAATGGCTAATTTGTTACTAATAAAATGACTAAAATTTGCATAATTTCGACTATTTTTCGGTCGGTGACCAATAGTAGCTAATTTACAGTATCTTATAACGTGGCCAACTTTTGGTCATTTTTAGCTTAGTCATTAATTGGTTATCTCAATTCTATTATGTAGTTGTATATTTGATGATTGATTTAGTCATTGATTTGGTCACTAATTTAGTCATTCATTTGGTCTTTCATTTTGTCACTGATTTAGTCATTCATTTGGTCACTGATTTAGTCATTCATTTAGTCATTGATTTGTTCATTAAATGTCACAATTAATGACCAAATATACAACAAAATATATTACTATATAATCACGTAAGAAAACCAATTAATGACCAAAAAACTATGACCAACATGTTGGTCGTGTTATAAGATACTATAAATTAGCTACTAATAGTCATATATATATGAAAATTTTAGTCATTTTTTGAAACCAATTAATGACCGAAGAAATGTGACTAAATTTTAGTCGTGTTATAAGATACTATAAATTAGCTACTAATAGTCGTATATATGCAAAATTTAGTCATCATTTGTAGTCACAAATTTATCATTTGCAGTAGCCATTTATTTATTATATAAACAACTAATTTAGTAGTTTATATTCATTTCAATAATAATCATTATAAATGACTAATTTAGTCGCATATTTGTTTTATTTGTGTTCATTATTAATTAACATAAATTAATTTGTATAATTTAAAAAATGTCATACAATGTGCATGTTCATCTAATATGAAAACACAAAGTCACATATTTTAATTACAATACTAAACAACATCAAGTGCAACTATAAATAATTTCAACCACATAAATTATATTATATGAAATGTTAAAATATTACAATATGAGTTTTCAACTTTATATTAGTTGGACTACAATTTACACATGAAATGATGTTTCATCACTTCAAAACATTATCGTTGTGTTGTCAAGGCGTTATAGGTGAATTTACCAACTCTGAATACTTGATCATTAGTCTTTATATGTGTGTCTTATGCGAGATATTGGTTCTCAGGGTATCGCCAGACCAGTTCTCCTCTCTCTTTTTGCATTTTTCGCTCCAATGTTATTTCTCTTCTCTTTTTTCAATTCATGCTTCTTACCATCAATACTGATTTCATTTTCTGAAAAAAAAAAAGAAAATAAAATGCACTGTAAGAAATGGAAGACAATGAACACTGGAATATAACATAAATTAGACTATAAATAGTTTATACAACATATACCTTAACATCAACAATGTCAAAGAAATTTTCCTTCAGCATCAATTTCTGCAAAATAAATGTCACGTTATTCTTTCCCATTTCTCAACATGCTACATATGATAAATTGAAAATCACATAAAACCAAGAGAAAATCATTTTCTAACCAAAATAAACAAACAAACAGTGCCTCTAATAAAACTTCATTATAATATTAGCAAATGAAAAGAGAGCTAGTGGACCATTTGTGTTGTTTGACTTTGCCTATTTTTGTTATAAAATGCTCGAGCTTCAGAAACCAAAAAATGTGAGCACGAGCTAAAAAATAACCAACCATTCACTTGTCAACATGAGATATCACAAATAAACCACAAAATTGATCAGGCATTAAAATTGTGAGCATACTACCTTGAAATTTTCTTCTTAAGAAATACCTCAAAATTCCCTTGTTTCTAATAAGCTTCCTAGCTATGTACCTCCATCCTTGATTTCCCTTGCTATATCTTGGATAAAGAATATCCCTTCAACAACCAATTTTGCAAGAATCCTACCAAGTAACTGAAGAGCCTTGTGCGCATCAATAGTGGCATCCTCCAATGAAAATAGTACAATCTCAAACCTAGAAACATCAAAATTATATATAGTTATAATGTTGAAAACTGTAACTAGGTAAGTCTTCCTTATAATGATTATGTAATTATGTACTTATGTAAAGATGAAGTCAATAATAATAAAATGAATTTTTGGTTTACTTGCTTCATGGGTTTTATGAGCAAGATTCTTAGTATAGGTTTACAGACTTCTTCTTGATGTCTATTAGTTACATAAGTGTAATTAAGAGTCATGTAAAAGGCGTGAAGAATACCCTCCAGGACGTTGCAGAAGAATGGCTTACAAACGTTGAAGATATGCCTATGAAGTCGGCCTACAAACAAATTTTAAAGTCGGCCTACTTAATGGCTATAAGGTAAGCTTAATTACTTGGTTAGAACTATTATATATACCCTACATATGTTGTGGTTAAGAGAACATATCTGTAGATGATACTGAGGTTATACAACATGCAAAAGAAGAATTTTTTGCGGATTCTACTGAGGCAATATAACGTAAAGAAGGGAGCAAAGATTAAGTTAATGTCTGGGGTAGAACACATTAAAAGAAAGAACATATTTGCGGATTTTTCTCTGAGGTACTGCAGATATTTAAGTAACAATTATAGTCAAGTTTGAAGTTAACAAAAGGTGGAAGAAATAATAGGAATTACGTATTAGTTTGAAGGTATAACAAATCAGATCTAAGGACAAGATTGTCTACATATAAGTCTGAAGGTGACAACGTTTGAAAGATAGCAAATACAAGAACAATTTTGATTGCAGACTTGTCTAAAGGAAGAACTGAATGATACACCTTCCAAGGTAACTGAAGGACATATTCTACAGAAGCAGCTAAAAGTTAGTAATTGTTGAAGTAACAAGAAGATTGAGATATTGACTAAAGGATATGATTAAGTTATCTCTGAGGAAAGAATTTTAAAAGTCAGAAACCTCAAGTAAGGAAGGTAAATCAAAGATTTACCTTCCTAACTTATTGCAAAATACTCAGTTACAAGAAAGATCAATTTTGTCTCTATGTTTGTATAGGCACTTTGATAATTGACTTGATGAAGGATTAACTCAGCAAGCTCACAAGTAGTTATCAAGAAGAGAATTTGTATTAATCTATAGCCCTTAAATTCTCAACATGGTATCAGAGCTATGGTTATGATCAAAGGTAGTTTTTAAAGGACTTGAAACATTCTAAAAGGATCTATGTCAAAAGGGCTCAAATCATAGTAAGATATTCAAATAATTAAACTAGGTGCAAGTTCACAAGAAAGGTCAATCTAAATGACATCACAATGTTGAAATTACCTCTGCCTCAATTCAGTACTACTCTTATAAGATTATTTTGATACCACAACAGTGAGGAGAATGAGTTATAAAGGTGTATTTACAGTTAAGGCTCGGTGTGACAAAAAGATATTAGTATAATATGTATTACAGTGAAGATGTTTAGTGTTATAATCACAGATCAACTGCAGTCTCGGTATAATCAATCACATGATAATTATGACACTACAATTTGGAAATACCACAGTAAAAAATCTATCACTGTTTCGTGCTACCACAGTGAGAAAGGTCTCACTGGTTCGGTGCCATCACAACTTGATGAGAAGTATGACATTTCAGTTTGATGGTATCATGACATAGGGTCTCACATAAATGGTCAACAGAAGTCAGAGACATGTACAGTGAAGTATTTACAATCTAAGCACAAAATAAGGTCAAAAGAGTAATAAGTATACACAGTGAAAAAGTACATTCAAGGATCTCGGAATAGCTTCTTACATTGAGTTTGAAAGAATCTGAATTCTTTCCTATGAAGTTGATAGTGCAAGAACCAACTAAAAGAAAGAACTAGTTTGAAGGTATAACAAATCAGATCTATGGACAAGATTGTCTACGTATAAGTCTGAAGGTGACAACGTTTGAAAGATAGTAAATACAAGAACAATTTTGATTGCAGACCTGTCTAAAGGAAGAACTAAATGATACAACTTCCAAGGTAACTGAAGGACGTATTCTACAGAAGCAGCTAAAGGTTAGTAATTGCTGAAGTAACTGAAAGATTGCGATATTGACTAAAGGATATGATTAAGTTATCTCTGAAGAAAGAATTGTAAAAGTCAGAAACCTCAAGTAAGGAAGGTAAATCAAAGATTTACATTCCTAACTTATTGCAAAATACTCATTTACAAGAAAGATCAATTTGGTCTCTAAATTTTTATAAGCACTTTGATAATTGACTTGATGAAGGATTAACTCAGCAAGCTCACAAGTAGTTATCAAGAAGAGAATTTGTATTAATCTATAGCCCTTAAATTCTCAACATATAATTCATAATCGCACATGACCATAGACTGTAGTAGTCTTGAAATAAACTCGAACTTGAATACGAACAAACACAAAATTTCAAATTTTTTGGTTTATATGATAGCCGTTTGATAATAGCTCAGTCAACATCCATGTTTCAGGCAGTATTTGGTGTCCTTTTATGTGGAAATTTTTCCAATGGGGCTAGATGTTTTGACCTTTTCTGTTTGGATCTAAGCTTAATATGAATATGTATTGGATTTTTCTTTTAAATGAAAACATAAGTTCTTCTTTTTCCTTTTCTATTTTTCTCCCTTTACATATATATTTTTTGAATTTGCATAATTTTAAACAAAATAAATAGTCATGTTAATATGTTTTAACACATTGCAATGTTAAAATTTGTAGCTAGAGTTTTGGAGGAAGCATGAGAATTCTACCTGCTTTAGCCAACATTCATGATGCTTGTGCTGATATATATCTGGAGAATAGAAAATAGGTTCAAATGGACAGTAAACCAAAATGTTACACTTCTTTTCACCTTTTGATTGGTCTAAGCAAGCCTGACAACAATCTGTAGCACTTTCTTTATGGTGCATCAGACCCCATTTAACTGTCGCTCCATCATAGTCTGTATGTGGTTCTGCATGGCATTCAGAAGGAAGTGGCCTACCAGGTCTGATTCCATCTTCTGCAGAAATAATATCAAACTATGCATCAGGCTTTAATTGCACCATTTTAAGCTAGGATTATCCAAACCCTTGCTGCCCTTGGACAAATTGAACAAAGAAACAATATAACTCATTCAAAAATAACACACCTAGGAAAAGGTAGAAAAGAAAATAGATGTTAAAAAAAAATAATTTGAATTTTAACAAATCTTCACTGCAAAATGCTAAATTCCATTCTCCCACATGTAAGTAATCAAATTGTTAAATTTAGCAACATAACAATAACCTTAAATATGCTGAAAAAAGGAACCTAGAGAAATTGTCAGGAAACCATAATCCTCAAGTCATAAAATTAAAAATAGATAAGATTGCTATATGAATACTTTGTAAAACATCCTCTCAATACATAATGTAGTGAAGAGGAAAAAATAATTTGGTGATGCTAACCTAGTAGTCAAAATCCCAGGAAATCAAAAGCACAAGCACCAAACTAAGATTGCCCATATATTCATTACTGATCTCAGTTCCATCCTCCAGCATCTTTCCACTATCCTCGCTTGAAGCTTCAGGAGGTAATGAGAATCCAGCTTCCTCCAACAGAGGGCCCCAGTTAGTCTCCAATACTTTTTCCACCATCTCTATTCATGGGAACCCCAATACATAATGTATAAACACATGCCCAAATTTGGGAGATGTGGACCAAAAGGAGCAGGGAGGAAAAGAACCTGATGTCACAAAAAAATACTATGCCATCACAACTAAAGGACAAGCCATTAGTTGAAGTCACAAATAAGATGAATAGAAAAAATGCATAACAGTATCTTTGGCTTCTGTGGAGGAATTCACACTAGCTTTCATTGCTTCACGTTTCTTAGATTCTTCAAGCTTTTTCGTTCGCCATTCTTCAAGGGCTATCACTTAAAAAAATGTAAGCATTAACAACATATTGATGTAACTGCCAAATTCTAAAATAGTCAATATTTAATAGTCAATAGTTTGCATTGTTACTGAACTAGGCAACACTTTAATTTCACATTATTACTCAACTAGTGGGTTAACAATTTCTAACTTTTGAGGAATCCAGAGCTAAAAAGTCACTGAGATTTATATAATGAGAAAATGTATGAGCTCCCACATGTCAATTGTTAGAAGCTATGTGAATGGTGGAATATATGCTAGAGCACTCATAGCATATGGCAGAGGGCGTTCATGATGTTATATTCCCAAGGGTGAATGATATTGATCCTTTAATTTGATTATGTAAGGTCTCTAAGCACTTCAATGATTTATAATTCCCTAGTACCTCTGTAGGAATTTCCCCTGATATTTGATTTCCTTGGAATTCAAGACAAAGCTCTGAAATCTTCGTTATGAAACAAAAAGGGAGCTATAAATATTCCCTAAAAATTGGTTGTCATTTAATAATAATCCATAAGATGGTTGTTCTTTCATTATCCCTTCATCTATTAGTGGTGGAGAAAGAAAACCAGTGAAGTTGTTATTGTTTGAAATCATGAAGCACCGTCAGACCCTTAGATAGAATGGAAGTGACTGAATTGCTTCCCCAAAGACCACACATAAAGATATTAGATAGAATGGAAGTATCTAGATTTCTTCCCCAAGACCACACGTAAAGAGAGTTGAATAAAGAGTAGCAAAGGTGACCTGAGCGTGCGAACTATCAAAAAACTCATTTATTGAAAGCAGTGGTGGTTTGGTGAAGCTATTATTCGAGCAAGTTGAAATGTTGCCAGATAATTTGTTTCCACTAAGATTAAATAAAAGCATAAAAGAAACTGGAAATTCAGGAATCATCCCTCTAAGTTGATTGCCTCTCAAGCTAGAAATACAAGTTCCTTCATCTACTTAAAACTATAAGAATTCGACTAGTCAAAATATTTTGACACAAATTAAACATTCACCCCAACCCTCAGGGAAGGTTTAATTTTGAGTTTTCTGTAGAGCCCAAATTATCTTAACTTGAGGAAGTGTGATAAGATCAGCAGGAATATCTCCTTGAAAATAGTTGAGCTCCAATTTTTCACTGTTTGATAAACCACTAGTAGGCTCAGAATCAATATAATTTTTTCCAAGGGTGTAGTCCAGCGGATTTGTGAACACAAGTACATAATGCTCATGGAAATTTCCCAGCTCCTTGTGAATCTCATGAGTGAGGGAGTTCCTTAAAACATCTAGCATTTCAAGCATGGATTGTTTGCCACTCTCTATTGGGATAACTCCATCTAAAATATTTTGAAACAGGGAAATGAAACTAAGTCTAGAAAAATTCTCCAACTGTGCAGCTCCAATTTTTAAGTGTTTGATAAAGGTGACAATGTTTGAAAGATAGCAAATACAAGAACAGTTTTGATTGCAGACTTATCTAAAGGAAGAATTGAATGATACAACTTCCAAGGTAACTGAAGGACATATTCTACAGAAGCAGCTAAAGGTTAGTAATTGTTGAAGTAACTGGAAGATTGAGATATTGACTAAAGGGCTCAAATCATAGTAAGATAGTCCAATAATTAAGCTAGTTGCAAGTTCACAAGAAAGGTCAATAACTGTCACTATGAAAAGAAGGATCTCGGTAACATCTCAATCTCAATGGCATCACAGTGTTGAAATTACCTCTGCCTCAATTCAGTACTACTCTTATAAGATTATTTCGATACCACAGCAGTGAGGAGAATGAGCTATAAAGGTGTATTTACAGTTAAGGCTCGGTGTGACAAAAAGATATCAGTATAATCCATATTATAGTGAAGATATTCAGTGTTATAATCACAGTTCAGCTACAATCTTGGTATAATCAATCACATGATAAGTATGACACTACAATTTGGAAATACCACAGTAAAAAAATCTATCACTGTTTCGTGCTACCACAGTGAGAAAGGTCTCACTGGTTCGGTGCCATCACAGCTTGATGAGAAGTATGCCATTCAAGTTTGATGGTGTCACATAGGGTCTCAAAGAAATGGTCAACAGAAGTTAGAGACATGTACAGTGAAGTATTTACAATCGAAGCACAAAATAAGGTCAAAACAGTAATATGTATACACAGTGAAATAATATGTTTCAGGATCTTGGAATAGCTGCTTACATTGTGTTTGAAAGAATATGAATTCTTTCCTATGAAGTTCACAGTGCAAGAACCAACTAAAAGAAATAACTAGTTTGAAGGTATAACACATCATATCTAAGGACAAGATTGTCTACATATAAGTTTGAAGGTGACAGCATTTGAAAGATAGCAAATACAAGAACAATTTTGATTGTAGACTATCTAAAGGAAGAACTGAATGATACAACTTCGAAGGTAATTAAAGGACGTATTCTACAGAAGCAGCTAAAGGTTAGTAATTGCTGAAGTAACTGGAAGATTGAGATATTGACTAAACAGTCGAACATTTGCAAGATTGATGTGAATCATCTCTTGGAAGAGCTAAGTGAAGAACAACGAATTTCAATCCAACAAGAACAAGCTCGGAAAATTGATGAACAAAATAAGATGTTTAGCACCAAGAAACTTTGCCTTGTTTTGGACGTTGATCACACACTTCTAAATGCAACTAAGGTGTCATAAAAATAAAAACCGTCTTGTTCTACTTCTAGTGATTCCTAGGAAAAGAGGGATGTGAAGTAAATGAACTGATGATAATATGATTAAATAAATGTTGCTAATTCATGATGTTGTTTGTCCAATAGTTTACTGAAATAGATCATGTGCACGAGGAAATGCTAAGGAAGAAGGAGGAGCAAGACCGAGGGAAACATCAACGTCAGCTTTTTCACTTTCCTCATATGGGAATGTGGACTATATTATGGCCTGGCATCTTGAATTTTTTGGACAGGGTTAGTAAATTTTTGATTGAAATATTATTATCTTTGCAAGCTATAGTTTCTTACTGGGAACATTTGATTTACAATGTGGAATTGACAACTTCCTTGCATGCCAATAGATGAATCTATTCTTATTTTCATCTAATTCATTTTGTGATGGTTTATGTTGCAAGCAAGCAAGTTGTATGAACTACATGTTTATATAGTGGGCAATAGAGTTTATGCCACAGAGATGGCCAAAGTACTTGATCCCACATGAACTTTATTTGTAGTACGTGTTATTTCAAAGGGTGATGAGGCCAACCTATATGGAGATGTTAGGCTACCTAAAAGTAAAGATCTAGACGGTATTTTGGGAATGGAATCTGCAGTAGTAATTATCGATGATTCTACAAGGGTTTGGCCTCATCATAGACATAATTTAATTGTGGTGGAAAGGTAATTTCATTTCAATTCTTTTCCAGTGTCCAATCAAGAACTTACAACTATTATTTTCTTCCTTTAAAAATCGGTAGTTAAATATATACGTGACTGTTCCTAAGAACTTTGACACTGCCATGTACAGATACATGTATTTTCCCTATAGTAGGCACCAATTTGGATTGTCGGGGCCATCACTGTTAGAAGCAGACGTTGATGAGAGGCCAAAAGATGGAACACTGGCATCTTCTTTACCAGTGAGATACTAAAATTAATCTATAACAAACATTGTTTTTGTGACTTCTCACAATTTAGAGATATTTCCCAAGTTCATCGTATGGTCGCATTTCTAAGACATATACCCTGCCATTCAAACACAGGTGATTGAGAAAATTCACCATAATTTTTTCTCAAACAAACAGTTGCATGAAGGTGGATGTCTAGGAATTTCTTGCAGCTGAACAAAAAAATATTTTAAAGGATTGTAAAGTGGTTTTCAGTAGGGTTTTTGTAGTTGGAGAAGCACAGCCGCATATTCACCCTTTGTGGCAGATGACTGAAGAATTTGGTGCAGTATGCACAACACAAATTGATGACAAAGTGACTCATGTTGTAGCCCTTGCCCCTGGGACTGACAAGGTATGCATTTTACCTTTTGTCAAGTCCAATGTTGGAAACTCACAGAATCTTTGAAAGTATTTCCAACATTCCAAGTTAATAATGTCAAACACTATTCCCAACCCTTGGTCAAATCATGCAATTAGTTTCCCAAACTATGCCATTATAACTTAGTCAAGTCAAATTGTTCCCAGTTCATATACATTGAACCCATCAACCAATCTAGATAGAGAAGATGTGCTTCAACAAAAACACATGAATGTAGAAGGTGGAATACACATGGTAAATGCAACCAAGAAAGAAAATCAACTTACAGTTCAAGAATAGGCAGAACCTAGAAAGCTTAAGTCTTCCATTTGCAATATTGACTCTAATTGACTTCTAGACAAGTCCCTCAATATTGTCACACATATATCTATTATTTTGGACTCTTTAATCAACAATGGTAGCTGTCTCTTAAGAGTCTTTTCCAGAGTCAATAAATGTAAAGAAGCGAAAAAGAGAATGTGGATCTCAGTCATTTTTCTTCATTCTTCCAACAACAAATAATAATTTTAGAGAATGTTGCCACTGTTGTAACACTCGGCAAGGGAATTTTCATATAGAGATTAAGGAACTAAAATTGAAAAATGTCTATTAAGGATACTTCGATACATTTTCAACAAAGATAAATGTTCATAGGGCATTGCTGCAAGTTTCAACAGACCTTGGATATTCCTCACATGGAACTTTAGGACTATATTATCGAGGAGGAATGGATCTTTAGAGGCCATGTATTGATTGGTCAATTGAAGACCCTAACAGACTCTTGAAAGAAAATGAATTTTTACTTTTTAAGACCAACCACACCATTACTCGGTTCTTGTAATCACCCAATTCTTCTTATAAAGATACAAGGTGATTCCATGTTTCCTAGCATATGCTAAATTTATTGAATGATTTGGATGATTGATAGTGTGAGAGAAGGTCCTAAATGTAGAGGAGGAATATCAGCAGGAGGGTAGGAAACAAATTTCTACCACTTTTGCAATCACCCTAGAAGACTTAGCACGTGATGACATGGGTATCATGCCATGCCTATTTTCTACATTGGAAAATGAAAATTCAACCAACATATGACAAAATCCTGAGTGCAGATGGAGATAATGGACCAGACTGTAGTTCTATTTTTCCTGAGAATGAGGTAATAAGACACTCATAAATGAAGGGAAATCCTAAGGATCCCTTAAGGTTCAAGATACCAACACTCCTATCTGTGATTTTGAATATGGTAGAAACTTTGGCACACATAATTATGTGCATCTCCAACCAACATTGCCTATTAAATTTGAACAGAGAAGTGCCAGATTTGATATTTTTCCTTTGACATTCATCCAACATATGACATGGACTCTGATGAGGAATAAAAGAAGGTTGATCATATCATCAAGCTGTTTTGTGAACCATATGAGACAAAGGAAGAAAGGTCCATTCCATTTGTTGAAGGAATCCTTATTGAAGATGAATAGTCTTGTCATAACTCAAATATAATACCTTCTGTATTGAAAGATATAGCGGTAAACCCAACTATGCTAATGCACCTGATTAAGCAAGAACAATAGAGATTCTCAGCATAGACTGCACAAAAGCCTGATCAATGTTAGCATACAAATCCTCCTTCAGGTCCTAGTAGAGCATTTGTTACCACATCTGGGAAAGTAATCATAGCTGACCCAAGAACACTAAATAATTATAATGTACAACATAAAACGACATTACAAGCACTAGCAACTGCTTCCAAACCTACCATTCAAGGAACTTCACAGTAAGACATGCTGCTGATTCAATAGAGTTTGAGTTGTATCCTACGGGTAATGAGTGTTTGAGAGATGCAACAGTTGAAAAGTTCTTTTTCTTTCATTTTGTTTTCATTTCATTCCCTATATGTCGATTGAAGAAATTGTCCTAAGGAATCTGGCTTTGGTGATTTGTCTTGGATTAACTAGTGGTCTTTGAAAATATGACTTTGGATCATTGTTTATATGTTGGAAGAGACACCTATGCCATTAATTCTAAGCATTTAAAATGTAAATTGTTACTCTGTTTAATTGTTTCTTCTATTGTTTTCCAATGTTCCTTTGGATGAATTATTCATGTTATCTCTTGGTTGGGCAGGCTGGAGACTCTAGGAAGCCTCAAATGAAACCTCGTGATCCCCGCCATATTCTTCACATGAATTTGAGTAATGATAATGTGAACTTGAGTGGGACAGATGAAGAACAATGAATTGCAATCCAACAGGAACGAGCAAGGAGAATTGATGAAAAAAATAAGATGTTTAGCGCCAAGAAAATTTTCCTTGTTTTGGACCTTGATCACACACTTCTAAATTCAACTAAGGTGTCATAAAAATAGAAATCGTCTTGTTCTACTTCTGGTGATTCCTAGGCAAAGAGGGATGTTAAGTAAATGAACTGATGATAATATGATTATATAAATGTTGCTAAGGAAGAAGGAGGAGCAAGATTGAGAGAAACCTCAGCGTCTGCTTTTTTGCTTTCCTCATATGGGAATGTGCATTGTGGACTAAATTGTGGCCTGGCATCTGGAATATTTTGGACAGGGTTAGTAAAATTTGGATTGAAATATTATTATCTTTGCAAACTGTAGTTTCTTACAGGGAACATTTGATTTACAATGTGGAATTGACAACTTCCTTGTATGCCAATAGATGGATCTATTCTTATTTTCATCTAATTCATTCTGTGATGGTTTATGTTGCAGGTAATCAAGCTGTACAAACTACATGTTTATACAATGGAAAACAGAGCTTATGCCATAGATATGGAAAAATTACTTGATCCCACAGGAACTTTAATTGCAAGACGTGTTATTTCAAAGGGTGATGAGGCCGACCTAGATGCAGATGATAGGCTACCTAAAAGTAAAGATCTAGACAGTTTTTTGGGAATGGAATTTGCTGTAGTGATTATCGATGACTCTGCAAGGGTTTGGCCTCATCATAGACATAATTTAATTGTGGTGGAAAGGTAATTTCATTTCAATTCTTTTCCAGTGTCCAATAAAGACCTTACAACAGTTAATTTCTGTATTTAAATATTGGTAGTTAAAAATATATGTGACTATTCCTAAGAACATGGAGATTGGCATGTACAGAACATGTATTTTCCTTGTAGTAGGCACCGATTTGGATTGACGGGAACATCACTGTTAGAAGCAGACGTTGATGAGAGGCCAGAAGATGGAACACTGGCATCTTCTTTAGCGGTGAGATGCTAAAATTAATCTATAACAAACATTTCTTTTGTGACTTCTCACAATTTAGAGATATTTCCTGAGTTCATCATATGGTCACATTTCTAACACATATACCCTGCAATTCAAACACAGGTGATTGAGAAAATTCACCATAATTTTTTTTCAAAGAAACAATTGCATGAAGTGGATGTCTGAGAATTTCTTGCAGTTGAACAACAAAAGATTTTAAAATATTGTAAAGTGGTTTTCAGTAGGGTTTTTGCAGTTGGAGAAGCACAACAGCATCTTCACCATTTGTGGTATATGGCTGAACAATTTGGTGCAGTATGCACAACACAAATTGATGACGAAGTGACTCATGTTGTAGCCCTTGCCCCTGGGACTGACAAGGTATGCATTTTACCTTTTGTCAAGTCCAATGTTAAAAACTCACAGAATCTTTGGCAGTAGTTCCAACATTCCAAGTCAATAATGTCAAAAACTATTCCCATCCCTTGGTCAAATCATGCAATTAGTCTCTCAAACCATGCCATTATAACTTAGTCAAATCAAATTGTTCCCAGTTCATATAAATTGAACCCATCAACCAATATAGATAAAGAATATGTGCTTCAACAAAAACACATGAATGTATAAGGTGGAATACAGATGGTAAATGCAACCCAGAAAGAAAATCAACTTACAGCTCAAGAATAGGTAGAACCTAGAAAGCTTAAGTCTTCCATTTGCAATATTGACGCTAATTCACTTCTAGAAAAGTCCCTCAATCCTATCATGAAAATCTCTATTATTTTGGACTCTTTAATCAACAATGGTAGCCTTCTCTTAAGAGTCTTTTCCAGAGTCAATAAATTTAAAGAAGCGAACAAGAGAATGTGGATCTCGGTCATTTTGCTTCATTCTTCCAACAACAAATAATAATTTTAGAGAATGTTTCCACTGTTGTAACACTCAACAAGGGAATTTTCATACAGAGATTAAGGAACTAAAATTGAAAAATGTCTATTAAGGATACTTTGATAAATTTTCAACAAAGATAAATGGTTATAGGGCATTGCTTCAAGTTTCAATAGACCTTGGATATTCCTCACATGGAACTTTAGGACCATATTATCAAGGAGGAGTGGATTTTTGGAGCCCATGTCTTGCTTGGTCAATTAAGACCCTAACAGACTCTTGAAAGAAAATGAATTTTTACTTTTGAAGACTAACCACACCATTACTCGGTTCATGTAATCACCCAATTCTTCTTATAAAGATACAAGGAAATTCCATCTTTCATAGCATATGCTAAATTTATTGAATGATTTGGATGATTAGTAGTGTGAGAAAAGGTCCTAAATGCAGAGGAGGAATATCAGCAGGAGGGTAGGAAATAACTTTAGTTGATAATTTAGTGAAGACAAGAACATCTCAGAGCTTAAGCATACGACAAATTCTAGCACTCCAGGGACAAACGAATGAAGCCATCAAACTATTGCTTGAAAGGTTTTAAACTTCAAGGTAATATCCTTTAGCTCCAAGACACAGAGTGCATAGACTAAAATGGTTACCAAAAATTAGTATCCCTGGGAAAAGAAGATGGTAGGAACTCCAAAGGGTTATAAATTAGCTCAATTAAAAAGAAGCTTCACAAATAGGAAGATATTCGTGTTTCAAGTTACCTTACACGTTCCAGAAGGGGTATTACAGTTATAATGGGGATAAGGCAACATATTCACCCAATTTGAATGAGTTTTCCTGTCATACTATTATGTCACTCAACCCCTTTGATTGTTATTTCTAGATAAATAAGCTCAAAGACTCCCCTCACACATTAGGATGTTATAATTATTAATTCCAAGAAAAATGAAGAAAGCTCTAATTCATTTCTTAAAAAAATGAATGACAAGGTAGAATGACATACCAAGCCTTAAAAATTGACCCTGGCCAAAGCGATGAGTTGCCCTAGAAACACCATATTGTTGACCTGAGTAAGTCTGGGTCAGTCGAGTCCAATGTTGGAAACTCATAGAATCTTTGGCAGTAGTTCCAACATTCCAAGTCAATAGAGCCAAACATTATTCCCAACCCTTGGTCAAATCATGCAATTAGTTTCCCAAACCATGCCAAAAAAAAAAATTTCAAAGATCTCTGAGCGTTTATCCCTGATGATGGACTCACTTATGAAGTTTGAAACGTTGGATTAAAATAATCATAACAGGTTATTCCTCCACTTTGAAAAAAACCAATTCACCTGTATGGAATCACATTTTTTAAAAACATGCCATTATAACTTAGTCAAGTTAAATTTTTCCTAGTTCATATAAATTGAACCCATCAACCAATCTAGATATAGAAGATGTGCTTCAACAAAAAGAAATGAATGTAGAAGGTGGAATACACATGGTAAATGTGACCCAGGAATAAAATCAACTTGCAGCTCAAGAACATATAGAACCTAGAAAGCTTAAGTCTTCCATTTGCAATACTGGCGCTAATTCACTTCTAGACAATTCCCTCAATCCTATCACACAAATTTCTATTATTTTGGACTCTTAAATCAACAATGGTAGCTGTCTCTTAAGAGTCTTTGCCAGAGTCAATAAATTTAAAGAAGCGAACAAGAGAATGTGGATCTCAGTCATTTTGCTTCATTCTTCCAACAACAAATAATAATTGCAGAGAATGTTGCCATTGTTGTAATACTCGACAAGGGAATTTTCATACAGAGATTAAGGAACTAAAATTGAAAAATGTCTATTAAGGATACTTTGATAAATTTTCAACAAAGATAAATGGTCATAGGGTATTGCTTCAAGTTTCAACAGACCTTGGATATTCCTCACATGGAACTTTAGGAATATATTATCGAGGAGGAGTGGATCTTTGGAGGCCATGTCTTGCTTGGTCAATTGAAGACCCAAACAGACTCTTTAAAGAAAATGAATTTTTAGTTTTGAAGACCAACCACACCATTACTCGGTCCTTGTAATCACCCAATTCTTCTTATAAAGATACAAGGCAATTCCATTTTTCCTAGCATATGATAAATTTATTGAATGGTCAAGAAATGTTTGACTTATGAAATCTGACATTCCAATAATAATGGATCAGTTTACCTGGATTTTAGGAAATTGTAAAATATTAATATTTGGAATAATAACATCATGGGTCACCAACTGCTTGACTCTCAAGGATCTCACTCCTTTAAAGATATGATTGGACAGCAAGGAGAAAATTCCCTCTTTGACATTTCTTCATGGGACAGAGCTTTAGGATTATTGAGAGGGTTGGATTTTGGGGCTCTACCTTCACACTTATTCCATTTGGTGGCCTCAATGGAACAAAAATTGCATGGTTGTGCCCTTAAGAACCTAGAGGAATCAGACTGTAGTGGGTGGGGTTTAGCTGAGTATCCAGTTAAGCAGAGCTATGCCCAACAAATTTCTCGTTGTTCACTTCCCCACAAAGCCTCAATCTGGAGGAAAAAATGGCATTCATATGCTTTGCCAAAGATTAATATTTTCTATTGGAACCTATCTTATGACAACATTTTAACCTCAAAAAATATGAAAAGGAGAGGGATCCAAGGTCCCTCCTAGTGTGCTCTTTTCCTTTAGTTTGGAATCTTCTCATTGCCTGTTTTTGGATTTCCATTTCACTATGGCAGCTTGGTTGGTGGTGGTAAATGGCCTTGAGAGTCATTTCAATAGTCAATTCATTGAATTCGCATATTGGAAATCTGGCTGGCAAAAAATCGTGCCATCTTCCAAATAGTTGATGAGTGAAATGGAGATGGTGGAAATTAAAGCTAAAGCACTGCTATCTAAACATCTTAATTCAAAAGGGATTAAATTCATTCCAGATCAAGATCTAGATAAGTAAGAACTTCAATTGCTAGATCAATTTAATTTTAAATATTCTTGTTCTTCTTCCCGACCCAGGGACCCAAGTAAGTATGTCTACAATCATGTTGGTGGCTTCATATAACTCCACAATAATTTCATTAGTGGAGTCAGACTCAAAAAGCCTTCATTTTTTGTTTCGATGGTGCCTTGAAACGAAACCCTGAACTAGCAGGAGTCGATGGGGTTCTCATTAGTATAAGAGGGAAGATAGCATGTCCCTATGGTGTTGCATTAAATATCGACATTGGGATATAGGAAACTCTGTCCTCCTCAAGAGAAGAGAATTTCCTGTTTTATGTAATAGTTCTCACAATTAATATACAAATGAATTATATCAAAGCTAATCATCTCAATATACTTGATGGCCTTCTTATGTGTAAGGGAAATCTGATCCTAGTTGAACCTTCAATTCATTAACTATTAATACACAATATTATTACACCAAATTCCACAACATAGCTTATCTAGAATATGGTAGACAAAAGACATAAGAATGATGCATACAACCCTTGATTACAGCATTGGTGCTTATAATGAGGCATTTCAGCTCAAAAATCTCCTTTTCCATCCTCAACTAAACTCTTTTCACATGCAGATGTCATTACTGGCAGCCTGAAAGAAAGGAATTTTGACCAAATAGGTTACACAGTGTTCCAGGTAATTGCCCTGCAATCAATAACATTTTATTTAGATGGAGTTTAAGATGCTTGACATTTGCACTCTTGCATATTCCTGTCAAAAAGCTAGGTTCGCAGAGGCTACAAACAATTGGGGGAAGATTAATAATGTTTTTGGCACTAATTCCAATTAAGGAAAGGTCACCATTGCAAAAGATGGTAGGAACATCAATCCATTCAACAAAATTTTGTAGCAGAAGACCAACACCACATTAAGGAAGACAAATTTTCCCTTTTATCACTATTGATAAGTGCAATGGACATTCCAAAGATGGATGTTGGTCACTACATTATAGAGAAGCATCAAATGTCGATCATGATAGAGTAAGGAGTGAAATAGATATTGATATCTAACACTGTGATGGATTCCATCTCTTTGATGGCAATTGTACATCCTAGTTACACAAAGAGTTGGAAACTATTCTCCATTAATATCCAACTTGGGAAGGATCTTGTGACTTTAGTGTTTGACACTAGAAACCAATGAGACATCATCTCAAAAGTAGTGATAAAGAAGCATGATTTACATCCAATCATGCATACTTAACCCTATCCCTTGGTTTTGCTTAGCAAGAACAAGTACTTGCTGAATGTGCATGTAAAAGTGGATGAAGTTCCCCATATCGATAGATAATGTAGATGAAGTGGAGTTTAATGTTGTTTCATTCGATGTTTGTGATATGATATTCAATTATTCATATCTCTAGGATTGAGATAGTGTATCATCAATGCCTAAACAATTCCTAGCCAAAAAAGGCCAAAAATACTCAGTGACCACACAAAAATATCCAACTCCCTTGGTGTTAATTCAACCACTAAAGGCTAGAGGCTAATAAAAACCTTCAATACAATTTTCTTTAATAGCCTTGTGAGCATAGGATAGTGCCACTCTCTAGTGGTCAACCAACAACAATAGCCCAAGGCCTTGTTGCATGCATATCCAACAAGTATGAGAAGTTAGAAGAACAAAATAAGTTGGACAAGTTATTGTAGCACTATTTCAAGTTGTTATGAGAACTAAACAGGATGCCTCCAAGCCATGCAGTCCAACACATCAATGGGTTGCAACAAGTTTTTGTGCTATTGAATGAGTCATTGTGCAAGGATTTGTTGTTGGAAAACTAGGAGATCAAGAGGTAGATACGAGACTTAATAAATAATGGCCAAATATGAACCAACTCATTGCTTTGTGGATCTGTTATTTTTTGTTTCCAAAGAAGGATGACACAGGGAGAATGTATTATTCTCTATTGAATAGAAACACCATCAAGAAATGGTATTCATTGTCATTCACCAAGAACCTAATCGATTACATTCATGAAGGTAATTATATTAGTAAGCTTAACCTAAAGTTTGGGTACAACTAAATCTATATCAAGCTAGAAGATATATGAAAGAAAACTTTTGAGCCACGATAAGGATTTTTCCAATGGTTGGTGAAGTCGTTCAATATAATTTGTGCCCCTATGACATTCAGAAGGATATTGAACAAAGTGCTCACATTGTATCTTAACTATTTTGTGATTGTGTACTTGAATAGCATACTAGTTTTTAGTAAAACTCGGGAGTACCATTTGAAACACTTGGATCAAATATTATCAATATTATGAATAGAAAAGGAATTAATCAATACAAAGCAACATACATTCAAGAATACAAAACTAGTGCATATTAGATTTTGCAAGAACCAAGATTGATTCAACATTGCTCTAAAAAAGATTTCAGCTATTGCCAATTGACCACTACTAAAGAACATTCACAACCTACAAAGCTTCATGGAAATGGAAAATTATTTAAAGATGTTTCTTGTGTAGTTTTCCGATGTCAAGAACCCTCTTAATGCACTAAAATTACCAATTAAATTTTAGCTAGGGAAATTCACAACAAAGATTGTTCAAAGAGATCAAGTGTCAAATTGTGACTACTACTATTCTTTCCTTACCTTGCATTCAACAAGCCCTCGATATCAACATGGATTCTTGGTAAAATTCCATGGGTACATCATTGATGCAACATGAAGACCAGTGGCACACCACTCCAATACTTTTTCAAGCATTCTTAATTACACAATATATGACCAAGAGATGTACACATTGGTTCAAACAACACATCATTGTAGACATTGTTTGAGTGGAAAAGAGATCGCTATTCATAGAAATCACAAGTCTCACCAAACCTTTGAACATTGAGCAAGATCAAGAATGCACACCACATTAAGTGGTCCAGTTATTTGCATTTCAATTAAGTGTTGAAAAGGAAGAACAACTAAACTAGCACATTACCTTCCATGACCACTAGCAATCAGATTGATAATGTTGATAATAAATTCATAAGAAGTTTTTTTTTTCAGAAAGAAAAAAATGTTGTATTATATAACATTTCATAAGTCAAACATTACATTCTCATCTGTATCTAGTTGATAAAAACACAATCCAAATCGCTATAGTGATTCCAAAATGACTTCTAGGAAAGAAAGAAGCCATAAAGACCATGACGAGATCACAAATTGCGGAGGGAAAAATACCACTCCAATCAAAATTTCCAGACCTTATAAACTATCTTATACCATCATTGAACATCATATTCATGAAGAAACTGAATCTCATTTTTGTGTGGGTCAGAAGTATCTAAGAAAAGTTACCTTTATCTTTACAATTCAGATTTATCGACCTTCTAAACCATACCAAGTAGCTGTAGGAGGAAAGACGAAACAGGTTCTATTTGAAGATAATAAAATATAGGCTCGCTTGAAGATGTATTTGTGGGGAATAAAAGCAGGCTCGCTTGTATTGTTTTGGTTCAAAAATCAGGCTCGCTTGATAAACCAACTACGTAGGCACGCAAGTAGTTGTAGGGAGAAAATGAAATAGGTCACTTGTGAAGATAAAATAAACAGGCTCACTTGCAAGGAGTTCTTGTGTAGAAATTTTTCAGGCTCGCTTGTAATGAAATTATTCAAAATTAGGCTTGCTTGATAAACAAAAAACAGGCTCGCTTGAAAAGAGTGTATCTTCAGGCTTGCTTGGGAAAAGTGTTGTGTATATGTTCGCATGGCAAGAATAAAAACTTAAAGCAGCAGACTATAATAGAAGCAAAAGTACCTATGTATAAAATATGATATAGAGCATGGCATGAGAAATTGATAGATCCGACACTTCATGGAGGTTGATAGGATATTATGGAATTGGAATAGAGGTGTTCCAAATTTGTGCCCCGTCCCTGAAATGTACCACCTGCATAATCCCAAAAACTGTATTGACACCTCTTTTAGAAAGGTTGTTAGCCCTCATGTTGTTTTCTCTATAAATGTGAGAGATAGGAGGATTGTCCAATCTGTGCCATAATATTTGTGTCCTCTTGAGCCATCCCTGTAGGTCCAGAATGTTCTATGTTGGTGGCCAGAGATGTAATCAATAATCAATTTAGAATCTCGATATATATGAATCTCTGTCAATTTTAAGTTGACTGCAGCAAGAAGTCCACCCCATAAGGCCATAATCTCTGCTTTGTTATTGGTCCCTAGACCACCATTCCAATGCAAATGGATCCTCTCTCTTTGTGACAGCTTAATCCAAGCACCATAGCCTGTAATGCCCTCTTTGCACACTCCATCAAAGAAAATTGCAGGGATGGATATCTCATGTGGACGAATCCTGTGAGATCCGTCCATCCTCATGATCTGAGGTGGGGTCCATTCCTCAATCCATCTCATTATGGCTGTGAAAATTTTGGGAAGGAGGAAAGGAGTACCATAAAAAATAAGCCTATTCCTAGCCAGCCAGACTTCCCAGATGAGAAAAAAGGGCAGAGATCTAAACTTGATTTTTAATTTATCCCAGTCTCCAGCAGCAGAAATAAAGTCATTTGAAACCCAAGTTGGTTTAATTAAATGAACACTGAATAATTTCCATAACTGAACAACAATAGGGCATCGGAAGAAAATGTGTTCAGTAGATTCCTCCATGTTGCAGCATATTGGACATCTGCTAGGCCCAAGTATGCCTCTTTTGATAATGTTATTCCAGGTAAGAATTTTACTCCACCAAGTAAGCCACCCAAAGAGAATGATTTTAGTACGAATATTTCGAAACCAGTATGGGCCAAATATTCGAGTAAACTAACCGGAATATGATTGTGTATTAATACTGCAATATATATCTTTGACAATAGGCAGGGCCCCATATGTTGGCCCATCCCATACCACCTTATCTCCCCCCATAGCATAACTAACTCCGGCCACCCTTAATGTATCGTAGACTTGTTCCCAATCCAAAGCATCCTCATCTTGTAGTCCCAATTGTGCAGCGCTCTTGAAAACTAGAGCCCCAAAAGACCACGACAGAATTGTTTTTGATAAGAAGCAAATGCCCCTATGTGCAAGCCTATGAATAAGGCGGGGAGATGGCTTAAAATGCTTGTTTAAACCCTGAATGTTGGTGAAGCCCAGCATAATACGGCTCCCATCTCAGAAAATCCATGTTAACTGATCAGCCACATGACCCAGGATCTTCTTGAAGTTGCCCCATATAGTTGAATAGGTCATTGGAAATGGAAATTCATGGCAGAGAAGTTGATGGAGGGTATCACCCTCAAGATACTTACATTTGATAATATCGTTTCAGATACCAGAACCGTTGATGGCGCGCCGGAAAGACTTGATTAGCAGAGCTTTATTGAACACCCTCATGTTCAGGATGCCCCAACCATCATAAGATTTGGGATGACATAGTATCTCCAGTTTGATGAGATGGAATTTGTGCGATTTCCCGGTTACATTCCATAAGAACTGAGCAATTATCCTGTTAATGTTATCAACAATCATTTTGGGTAAAAGGAACAGATGCCCCCAGAAAACCATTAGTTGTGATAAAACTGCTTGTATCATGATGAGTCTGCCTCCCATATTCAGCCATCTGTGTGTCCATTTGTTGATTTTTTCCCTGAATCTATCCACCAGCCATATCCAATCCCTATTCTTGTATCCACAAATTTTGATTCTATAACTAAGATATTGAAAACCATCCAAAGCCAGCTTAAAATTGACCCCAAGGAATTCAGCAATAAATGCTATTTCATTCATGTCTCCAAATTCATATAGCAGGAAATATTTGGATTTGTTAATACTTAATCATGTGGCAGTGCCAAATTTGATAAGTATGAAATGAACATAGAACCAGTGATTTCTAACAATTCTTCCAAATAGTAACATGTCATCCACAAAAAGAGAGTGGGAGGTGGATGTGGAGTCCGAGAAAGAAAAACCTGATATATAACCTTTTTGTTTTGCCATATGCATCATCTTGCTGAAGCCATCCATAATCAAAATGAAGATGAGAGGAGACAGAGCACATCCTTGCCGTAGTCCCCTACTTGCATTAAAAAATGGTGTTGAAAGACCATTAATAATAACTGTGTATCTAACAGAGGTAATGCATGACATTATCTAGCGAATGATCCTAAGGGGCAGACCAATTTTTAACAACACAAGATGTAGATATGACCAATCCAGAGTGTCATAAGCTTTATACAAGTCTATTTTCATTACCAGTGCTTCTCTTTTCTCAGAATGCATAGTGTGTAATATCTCTTGCGCTATAGCAATGGCATCATGTATAGATCTGCCTTTAAGAAACCCATATTGTTCAAGAGATATGTGTTCAGAGAGGGTCTGATTTAATCGATTTGCAATTATCTTGGAGGAGATCTTGTACAATAGATTGCAAAGGGCAATCAATCGGAACTCCCAGAAAGAGGAAGGATCAACCATTTTCGGGATGAGGGCAATAAAAGTGGAATTTAAATTTGATGGTATATGTCCAGTAGACCTGAACAACTTAGCCATTTATGCTATCTCATCACCCATAATATCAAATAAGAATATAAATAATTCTGATGTCCATCCATCTGGACCCAGACACTTGTCATGAGAGAAGGATTTGAGAACCCCTTCAACCTCTCCAACCGAAATATGTTCATCCAGAAGCTTAATATATTCCTCCTCACACATTCTGTGGATGTGATCCAAGATCCATTTTTGGCAACTATCATCAATACTGGGATCCTTTTGGTAAAAGGTCGAGAAATGACTTAGGGCCTCTTTCTGTATGTCAGAAGTCGTGAGCGCAAAACTGCCATCCACTCTCTTTATGCGCCATATAGTGTTCCTACTCCTTCTATCATTAGCGCATTTATGAAAGAATTTTGTGTTTAGATCCCCTTCTTTTAACCAATTATTTCTGCTTTTTAGTTTCTAAGAGATTTCTTCAATGTTAAGTATCTCCTTTTTCCGATCCCCAAGTGTTTTCAGAATGTCTTAAGACTGTGCATCTGGAACATTATCCTTGAAACCCATATATATCTTCCTCATTTTGTCCTTAATATCACATAGCTCAGCCTTTAGAGCCTATTTCTTGTTGATCTCCCATTTTTTGGCTGCCTTCTTCATTTTCTGCATTTTGAAGTGAAATCGATCCCATCCCGACAAACTGCCAAGATCATCCTCACTCAGCTAAGACTCCCTTATAAGATTCACAAAATCCTGGTCTCCTAGCCATGCCAGGTTAAATTTATAGTGTAAGCCCTTGGAATGGCCACCCAACTGCCATGAGAGAATGATCAACATATGGTCTGATATGTTTGAGACCAGCACCAAAGATCTGGGCATACCTAGAGTGTTAATGAGACTACCCTTCACCATGGCTCGATCAAGCCTTTTGCCGATATATGCATCTTCCACCCTTTTATTAGTCCACATGGGGATAATAGGATTAGGGTGGATGTCAACCATGTGATTAGATAAAAAAAATCCATTCATATAATCAGATAGACAATCAATCCTTGCCCTGTCACCCCAGATTTCATCAGACTGCAAAGTTGAATTAAAATCACCCATAATAATCAAGTTATTTAAAGATAAAATCCCTGAGTAATGAAGCTTGTTCCAGAAAGGTAATCTATTTTGATATGGAGCATAAATATTGATAATTTTAAACAGACCTTCAATACCCCAAATGTAACCAACCAAAAGGATCCCACCAAAAAAACTGTAGGCTTTGAATTTCGCCCAAAATGGGTTCCAGAGAGCAATGATGCCACTTGAGTGTCCATTAGCATCAACTGCCACTGCATGCCAACCTTTACGAATTCTTAATAAAGCATTGATGGATTTTCCCTGGAGACATAGAGTCTCTTGGCATAGTATAATACAAGGCTCCTCAGTGGTGAAAATATTCTGAAGGCAATGTAGTTTGGAGGCATCTCCAATCCCCCGTATATTCATAGAAAGAAGATGGATCATCGTGGGACATCTTCGGGGTGGCTTTCTCTAAGTGCCTGTAGATTTTCACTGATATCATCAGTCACTGCAATAGGAAGGTCTGTAAAATTATCTTACTCATCAAAGAAAAGAAACAATGCTTTGAGATTTCCTCTTGATTGTTGCAGGCCATTTTTCTTTTTCTTCTGATAGTGACATTAGAGACATTGGGAGGGGGATTGACACCCTCAGGGGAGACAAGGGCCTTTCCAAAAACAGTTAGAGCAGCAAGGTCTATATTCGGATTACCCAAAAGTGAGTCTATATCACTACCCACCGTATTACGTGGGGATTCAGTTAGGTCCACAGGTTCATCTAAAGAAGACGGAAATGACAGCGGAGCAAATGATGTAACCGAGTTCCTAGTCTCATGTGCATGATATGGTTCCCCAATGCAATAGTTGGTAGAATTAAATAGAGGAGGGTCCTCCATGGACGCGGGTGTAAGAGAAGCACCCCTCATTTTCCCAACACATTCAGTTGGAACTGGTTCATGGCAGGCTCGAGATGGACTAATCTCGTCCTCCCCCCTAATTAGCAGTTTATCAAACACAGAGATAAAATATTCCTTCCCCACCATCAACCTAGGCCCCAGGTTATTAGGCTCAGAAAGAGGGAAATACCGACCCACCCCGACATAGGAAGGAACCAGTATAGAGTTAAACAAATCTCGACCCGCCCCATCATCAACCGGAACCATACTATCACTATTTCCATATGCAAAAACATATGCATCATCATCAAAGGATAAAGGGATAGAGTTACCTGAGATGAGTATGCCCAGAGTACCTGGTGCAACACTATTTTGTCGATGCCCATCCTGCCTATTTGTCTCGTTACGTCCCACCCGAATACAAAGAGGACAATTATCCCAAAGGTGGCCAGGCTTATGGAAAATAAGGCACCTAAATGGAATGCCCCATAAATCAATTCTTTGGCGATAACGACATTGTCCCCATATGATGTCCACGTCCCTGGGCAGACCACCAGCAAAATTCACTTTGACCAAAATCCATGCAATCCTCTTGTCACTGGCACTGACAATGCTCAGGTCTATATATTTAGTACTTCCAATGGAATTCCCAATAGCTCTAAGCACTTCGAGAGTCCAAAATTCCAGTGGAAGACCTGGCAGCTTGCCCCAAATCACTCGGCTCGTTGGGGCTTCCATGACTGGGTTAAATCTCAGATACCAGGGAATGAGCTGCATGAAAATGTGTCCCCGTACCCATGTCTTGTGTATAATCTTGAAAATTTCCTTCTCATCCATGAAATGGATACTAAACCATCCATTCAAAAGCATGCTAATTTTCAGGGAGTATCTGATTATCGGAAACCAGAATTGCCGAACCTAACTATCCATATTAACATCGTTGCCATCCGGGAACATCCACCTCCCAATTAGCACCCTATTTTGCAAACTAGCAACCCTTCGACATAAATCATCATGATCCAAACTGATTTCCCTAATCTCCATCTTCTGTTTGAAGCAGGCCTTGTTCATTTTTCCTCGGGCAAATTTGTTCTTTATGTGATTATGCCTATCTTGCCCACCTTGCGATTTCACATTGACAGACTAGTAGTCGAGAAAGGATTGTCTAATGATCAAATTGTCCACCTCTGATTCACGCCCAAATTTCTGTTCTACTGCGATGGTAGCTTTGATGAATGCCTCATGAGCCGAGGTATCCGAATCCAAGCCCAAGTTCATTTCATTCTTACCAAACCCGAGGTCTGACAAATCCATGTCAGAATATGATGCGTCTGACTGACACCACTCACCGTAACACCACCAGCAGAGAAATTGAAGTTTTCACAAACCTGATTTGGTCAGGATGCTAATTTAATATTTGAACTCTTTTAGGCCGCGTTCACAATCCAGAAAAGGACAGATGTTTTGAAAGCTGGAAAGTCAGACCAATCACCTCATCTGAATACTCAATCCTGAGTATTAATTAGTTTATATTCCAACCCAGAATGACAGAGCTTCCAAATATAAATATTGCCAAATTGATTTTTATGTCTGAAGAAAGGATGTAACAATTATCCCAGTCCTCGATAAGTCAACCCATACGAATCCTTGTCAGATAGCACATACATCAACTGAGACCATCAGAATATGTAGACGCTGCCAATCTGCTCCAGCCACCCTTATTATTCCTCCTAATATAAGACCTGGATACTTAGAAGGCTCGAGAGAAAGTCCATAATCTTTTAACCAACCATAGGACTAATGATTTATATCAATCCGAAAGGGACGTCAGAAACCTCTGTTGAAATTCCTTATTCCCTTTTAAGCCAACTGGGCCACTTAAATGAATGCCGCCACCTTTGCAATCCCAATTGAAAATTGAATATGTCGATAAAAACATCAATCAAATGTCAAAACCAACTAACTCCATAGAAATGTTTGAAATCTTGTGTAATCTTCAGAGATTCCGGCAGTTTGATCACCGCACCATAACGGGAAAATATCTTCACCGGAGAAACCAGTCCCCAAAGAATGCAAGAAAACTATACGTGACAACAACAACAACATAGATAGCCTGGGCATTTCCACCACCTAGAGCCGAGTTTAAACCCAAAATTCTTGCAAGGGCAAGATATAATGAGAGAATCTAACCACTTTTGCCAAAGGCTATACCACTTGTTGTTCCAAGTAGATGTCTGATAATATGAATCAGACAAAGACTCCAGGGTTCGAGCTGAAAGATAGCCAACACTATCTTTGTGTTCTACCATCCGATTTGCATTCAGCATATAGAGCCAATAATATTGTATATGCAAAGTATGTAAGAATTATGATAATGCACACCTCCAAACCCTCCGCGTAGGACATTGACAAAACAGAGATTTTGAGAGCAAGATAGTCAGGCCAAAAAAACAACAGAGGTAAGAAAAGCAACATTCCTTGACGGAGTCTATAGACCTACATAGATTTACCCAGCAGTATGGAATAATTGGGGATAAAAGTCATATAGGCACATTAAGTTATACCAAACCAAAATGACTAGACCTATATAATATCAAACTCTAAAACCTTCAATTGAAAGCATGCGACTAGGCAATGGGGACACATTAACGAAAATGTAACCCACGTCTCGAAGAATTTAGCTACAACCTTCAAATGAAATATAAGGAGTGGAAAATGGGAACACATTCACAGAAATGTAACCCACGACTCGGACCAATTAGCTACAACCTTAAAATGAAAGATAAGGAGTGGAAAAATGGAACACATTAACAAAAATGTAATCCACGACTTGGACCATTTAGCTTCATTCCGAAAAGAGTTCTGCCCTACATTAGAATATCAAACAACATTCTAGAACTGCCTTAACCTCTACATTTACATACCTTGTATTATTCACAAATTACTTGGTAAACCCTCTTTAATATCTTCAAAATATAACAAAATCCCAAATTGGAATTTTTTTGGATCCCTTATAATATATTTTGGTAAATCTTCTTCATCCTTAAGTTATGATATATTCTCGCATGGGTGAATTTCTTCTCGAACAAATCCTCAACCAATAAGTCAACAAGGTTCAATAAAACATTGACCAAGTTAAATAAATTTCGGGTGAGTAAAACATAAAATCTCCTACCAAGGTTGCAGGGTCTATGGAATATAGGGGTTAAAGTCATTTTAATTAACATTTGTCCTGTTATATCAGCCTAAAATATCCTACCAAGGTGCAGGCTCTATGGAATATCTTTCTTTTCACAGAACTTGGGCTTAGCTGGAATGGAAATACGACTGAGCCAGGTTCCCTTCATATAATTTCAAAACCAAAAAAACAGAAATTGGGAAAGTATACTCTACTTCCGATCCTAAATAGACCATGAGAGTCAATTTCAATGGATTTCCTGTAGGTTTGTTGACAATTTGTAGGGGCAATGACTATCTGATGCTAGTTGTGGATGGCTCAATAAAATGAGACATCCTCCCATCTATAAAGGCACACAAAGGGTTTGAACCTTGAACCAAGATCCCAATCAAATCAAAAATCATGCACTGAATTGCAAGTAGGTAACATGTACTTGAACCAAGATCCCAATCAAATCATCAATCCCCATGAGAGCAGATCCTTCAACACCAGTGCTTAAAGAACTAAGTTAGCATCTAGACAGATACATACCTGTAACATTAAGCACCAAGCGTACCAGCTCTCAAAACACCAGATGCAGTAGCTCTCATCCGGTGGCTCTACTGCTTGGGATCTCCTGCTTTCGTTGCTCTCTCTTCTCCGGATAAGAACAAATATATCATTGCTTCTTGATTTTTCTTTGCGTAGGTTACACAGATTGATGATCGGTACTAAACGAGCTTCGAATTCCACTAGTTGAATGTCTAAACCTGTAGCTTTTTCTCGGGAAACTAGGTCAGTTATGAGTAAACAGATTAAAGGTAAATAAATCGATCTGTAAGTGGAAGGATGCAGCGACTCTTTAAGAATACTGTTTTTCAAATCAGGATAGAATACAGGATCAGAACTACTCGCTTACATTAGTGGACAACAAGTTTCCCTCCCTTTCTAAGCGCTGTATTTAGAATACTGCATAGTAAATAATAACTACTCCTCCAACTCACAAACCTCCCCCAACCAAGTAATTGATAATTTCCAATTAATAGAAAGCAATGACCCTCCCAAATCTCCTAATCTCCTACCAAACAACCAAATTGGATATTCTCGGCTATGGCCAAACCAAAATTCTGAAGTTAGTACAAATGCTCGCGAATTTCATATATCCAAATTTTTACATTGCCAATGCATAAAACTATTTCAAATGTGTGCGAATGTTATATATCCAAATCTTTACATTGCCAATGCATGAAACTATTTATATATGTTATAAACTAATTATATATTATAAAATATTATATATAATGTAATAAATCAAGGGTATATAAACTATTATATAGTGTAATAAACTAATTATATATTATAAACTATTATATATAGTGTAATAAATCAATGGTACAATGGTATGAAAAGAAAAATTAGTATAAAAGTATAAATTATATACAGTGTAATAAAATAATAATATAATGGTATGAGAAGAAGGATTAGTATAAAATTATTATATTTTATAAATTATTATATAGTTTGAGGTGGTCTAATGGTTAAGAGTGTGTGTTTCCTTTCAAGAGGTCATGTCTATAAAACCAGAGGGGTAAAGTATGTATGTCTTCGTATACTTTGTAGTCAAATCATTGCCCGAAGGTGGGTCCTTTGTTCCACAAACAAAGGGTCTCATACACCAATTTGGAGTGAATATTTATATCAATTGACCATGTATAATTCAACATACTTTGAATTCAAATTAATGAAATCATTCCATATGAATCTAGTGCAATAATCAATCACGATATGTAACAATGCCACAAAAAACCCATAACAAATAGTGTGTCCACAATTAAAAATTACTAACATAAATGACTAATTCATATACTTGTTGTACTTGTTATTTAGTCATAGTTTTATTCTTGGACTATAATAGTCATTTATGTTAATCATTATTAATTTATTTATTTATTATCTAGTCATATATGTTAATCCTAGAATAAATTAGTCATTTAAGTTAGTCATTTTTAGTTTAGTCACTTATTATCTAGTCGTATATTTTATTCATAGACTAAATTAGTCATTTAAGTTAGTCATTTTTAATTTAGTCACTTATTATCTAGTCGTATATTTTATTCTTCGACCAAATTAGTAATTTAAGTTAGTCATTTTTAGTTCCATCACTTAAAATTGTTCAAATTTAGTATTATTTCACTTGAAATAATTGCAGTGACTAACATTTTTAGTCACCTAGTCACTAATTTCATCATTTTTTACTAGTGAAAGGAATGTTATAATTTTTCCTTATCATACTCAATCATTTTGCAATATTGATTGCATTCTTATCATTATCTCTCATTTGAGTTTAGGTATTTCCATTGATTCTTATTGTTGTATAAACAAATTTCTCAAATCACAAATTCAATGTTTTAATAATAATTATATCCAATAGTTCTCATTCTTTTATAAAATAAAATTTTTTATTTGGTGTCTTTAGAACATATTTTTAATCACCCCGATTAAACATCACAACAAAAATTATGATTGTTTTAAGTCGGCATACCTTTTAAAATCATGTTATGGAGTTTGTCCTTCTGGTTGATTTTTCTTCTCGTGCATATTCGCAATTTCAACCCTTTTTAGAATACAATTTCAAATCATAGTATTAGAATAATCTCACAGGTTTTTTCTACAATTCCATAAGTTTGACCAAAATTTGATGTGCAAAGTGGAGGTTATGGTAACATTCTGAAATCTTGTTGATTTTTTACCACTTCCCTAGAGCTAATTTTATAGCATGCTATGTATCCAATTTTTCAAATATTATTCTAAATTTTTTATATGAGGTACTAATTCATAAAATGTCGTGGATATTCAATTGGACAGTTAGTCAAAATAAATATGATAATAATATATTAAAATTATGAATTGTTACACTGTTACAGTTTTATGAAACTTCTAGATATTTAAATTTAACTGTAATTAGTGCATGCATGTGAATGGAAATTATGCAAAAAAGTAGAGAATGACAAAATAAACTCACACACACACACAAACACATAAGACACAAGATATTCTCTCTGGGAAACCCTTTTGCGAGAAATTCCAGGTAGGAAGTGAGGTCGCTTTACTCTCTTTCTCTGTCTAGAAATATGGTAGCAGGTACAAAGAAGTAAATTCAGTGGCCTATGGGTTGCTACAATGCACAGATTCTCTATGTGTTCTCTACCTCCTATCTTTCCTGGTTATCTTTTCTCTATTGTGGAACAAAATTCTCTCGAAAGAATGGTATGCCTCTTCCTCCTAGTGGTCCAGTTATAACATAATCCGATAGCATACTAGTGGTTCATTTTGACTACATAAACTCTTAACTAGAGTTACAATATAGACTCTTCTATATTAATTTACATCACAAACACATAGACATCCAATTTGCATTAATTATGGGGGCTAGCGTGGCATCTTCCCAAACTATAAGTGTGAAAATAGGAAGGTCAAATTCTGAGTGGCATAACTTTGGTATACAGACTCTGATTGACGTGCTTCTTGCAATGTTGGAAAAATATCTATGTGTAGAATAACATCAAAATGTGTTGTGCTAAAGTGGTAATTTTTACCCCAAAAAATTTTTTTTGATGCCTCAAAATACTCCCAGAAGGTTTCAGACCTTGTTTTTCCAAACTGGGTCCCACTGGTCAAAACAATCACGTGAGCTGATTTCTCCATGTTTTCCACTCCAAATGCATAAATATGGATGAAAAGAAATATAATGATCCAATTTGGATCAAACCTACCCATTTTTGGAGGCATTTTGTCCCCAAAATATTTTACTAAATGAGGTGAGGAAATTTTTCCTCCACCTTCTCTGTGGTGTACCATTTAGCTTTGCTTGGAAGTTGTCCCTTCAATCCAATATGCCAAAGGTAATGATGCCCCTGTATTGTAGTTTTCAACCTCTTCTGCAAAATTATATCTTCTTTCAAATATTCCTATGCATCTAGTGCCAATTCCTCCACAGAAGGTAGGACATGTTCGTCTTCCTGATCTGGCATGGAAGGCTCATAGAGTTTCGAATTCTCGACATTCACAATTGAGTAAATGTCCATATATGGTGGTAAACTAAGTCGATAGGAATTATCACCCACCTTTTCCATTATCTCAAAGGGACCTTACCTTAGATCCTTGATTTTCTTACCAGTCCCCTGCAGCCTCTCCTTGTTCAACTGTAGCCATACTCTCTCTCCCACCTTGAATGGCTTCTCCATTATGTTTTGATCATGCCTAGTCTGATATTTCACCTGTGACTTTCGTCATGTTTCTTGTACTTGTAGATGGATTTTCTTGGTCTTCTCTATAAAATTTTCAGACCTCAATGCATCTCCTAAAAAATTTCCCCTCACTCCTTGTTGCACATATGCAATATTCAAAGGTGAAGGTGCCAAATATCCAAAACAAGTTTCAAATGGGGAAATTTCTATAGAAGTGCGGAATGCTTTTTTATAAGAATGTTTTATATATACATGATTTTCACCCCATATATTTGGATGATTTTGGTTGTATTCCCTCAAAATTTGCACCAAATTCATGTTGACTACTTCTGTCTGCCCATTCATCTGTGGATGGAATGCTGCATATGTATTCAATTTCATACCCATATTATGCCACATTGTATTCCATAATGCACTAAGAAATCTTGTATCCATATCTGAAATGATGCTCCTTGGTATCCCAAAGTGCATCGAGACCTATCCAAAGAAAATTTTTACTACTTCTTTCCCGTTGATGGTATTTTTCTAGGGCATCAAAATACACATCTTACTAAACCTGTCAAATACCAAGAATAGGAAGTCATGTCCCTTCCTAGTTTTTGGCAAACCTCCCACAAATTCCGTGGAAATGATTTCCCAAGGACGAGTAGGTACAGATAAGGGATGATATGGACCCTTTTTCCCATTGCTAGGATTGCAGGTACAAGAAAACATGCATCCTTTTATGAACCTAGCTATCTACTCTTTCATCTTTGGCCAATAAACATACCTTTATAAATTATCCATGGTATTCCCTACACCAAAGTGGCCTACAACCTTGGAGGTATGAGCCTTTCTAATCAACTACAATCGCTCACCTTTAATTACAAGTAAAAACCCCATCCACTTGTAATTCCTGGTCTGTTGTAGCTTACTTTGGACCTCCTACAAATACTGTAATAGTTGGTGACTTGTGTGGATTATTGTCTCCTTTCCCATCAGATAATGGTTCCACTTCTTCATAGCTTGCACCATGACATAGATCTCCTTATCATAGGTAGGGTAGTTAAGAACCGCCCCATGAAAAATTTCAGAATGGTAACATACATGCCTTCCTCCCTACATCAAGACAACTCCCATAACATACCTACTCACATTTGTCTCCACTTCAAAAGGTCGATGAAATTTTGGTAATGCCAAAACTAGTGCTTGAATGATATTCTTCTTAACTCATAGAAAGCCCTATGATGAACTTTCCCCCACTCGAAACTCTTGCCACTTTATTTTATGGTGTGGATTGGTGTTTCTACCACTAAATATGAGGCTATGAATTTCCTGAGGTACTATCTTTCCCAATGAAAATCCTAACCTAAAAACATTAGTAGGCACCGACCATTTAATTATGGCCTCCATATTGGAAGGATATATCTTTATCTCCCCTCCACTAATCACATACCCCATATACACCACAGACTGCTGCACAAAATCACACTTCTTGAGATTTCTAGAAGCTAGTGCTTCTTCAATGTTTCCAACACCTACATCAAATGTGGCATATGATCCTCCCAGGTAGCACCATATACCAGTATATCATCCAAATAGACAATAAAAAATGAATCTATAAAAGGGCACAACATATCATTCATTAATCTCATAAATGTAGTTGGTGCATTACATAGGCCAAATGGCATGCATAACCACTCATACAAACCTTTCTTGGTTTTGAAGGTAGTCTTACATGTATCTTCTTATTTGAATCAAATCTGGTGATATCTAGACTTCAAGTCGATCTTGGTGAATTATTTTTCTTCCTACAAATGATCTAGCAAATCATCTTTCCTGAGTAGGGGGTATCTGTTCTTAGGTGAGATTTTTTTTAGTTCTATGTAATCTATACACATCTCATGTGAAGTCACATCCTTATTTGGCACAATGATGATGGGTGACCCACATGGTGATGTACTCAGTCGGATGACACCATGTTCCAACAGCTATTGTAACTTTTTCTTCAACTCACTTCTTCTATAACAAACTTCTTGTACATCCCAATATTTGGAAATGGTGAGTTTGGAAATAGCTAGACCTCTTGCTCCACTTCTCTCTTAGGTGGTAACCCTTTAGGCTCTTAGAACACATCCTTGTATGCTTGTAACAACTCCTCCAATTGTTGTTTTTTTTTCTTAACACACCCCTCTAGGGATTCCTTGCCACTTATTGAATCCTTTATAGAATGACTGTCATAAGAACAATAACACATACTTATATTGGAACTGATCAATTTCTTGGCTTGTTTGGCACTTAATAGTGAAATTTCTAGCTTGCCTTTGTGCATGTTGATGATAAATGATTTTACATCGTTGATAAGCTAGTACTGGTTATCTCTCCTTATGAATATAGCATTACACATGTACATGTATGGACTCTCAAACATGACTTTGAATACATAAAGGGGAACCACATCCAAGTCTACTTCATCAATAAAATTAGCACTGATACTAAATATAAATTTTCACTATTTTGTTACCTTCAACTCTGCATCCTTATCTACCCATCCTAGTGGATATGGGTTTGGATGATCAAACACTTCCAACCACAACTTCTTGACTAGCTCCTCTGCAATGAGATTCCCCTATGATGCCGAGTCAAATAGAGCACCAATACTTGTCTTCTTGACATGTATCTTTATATGGAAGAGATTGGTCATTTCTTTCTCTTCCTGTTGATGAAGGCTACTTAGATTCAACTCCTTATGCATTGATGTAAAAAATATCTTATCACCCACATCTAAGTTGCTTTGAACATGGTTTCTTGAATCCATGGCCATGATATTCTTCTTATTTTTATCTTTCTTCTTGTTCTTTATTTAGCTTTGGATGCAACTTCCAACACTTCTCCTATGTATGGGGATCAATGTTGCAAGGGTTGGAGTGGTTGCTAGGACCTTTGCACTGATGTGATGTGGCTTCGGAATTTTTATCTTTTCCCCCTTTTTGCTTCTTCATTCCCTCCTTCGAAACTTCATGTTGCTCCTTCTGCTTCAATCCATTTGATGGTGCTCATTTAAGGCATATGTTCTCTAGGTACTGTGGATGTACACGAGCCTCATCCACAGATTTGGGCTTGAAAAAGATCAAATTCTCACTCAGATGCTAGTGTAAAGACCCTAAAAAATTAAGAAGTACATTTGGGTTCTTTGGAGAGATACACAACATTATAGCCATATTTTTGAATTCTGTGATGTACTCTTGTAAGCTTTGGCCAAGATTTTTCCTAAAGTAATACTGTTAGATCCACTAGTCCTCCATGTACCCAATTAGATAAAATTGTGACTTAATGAGGTTTTTGAAATATTTCCACTTAATCACTAGAGGTTATCCCTCCAACCTTAAGGTTTACATGTGGCTCTCCCACCAATTCAGTGCAAGGCCCTCAAGTTTCAGTTGCACGAACGATATTTTTTATCGTTCCTCAATCTAAAGGACGTTGAAATAAACTTCCAATTGCTGCAACCAATGGTTCATCTTCAGAGCATTGATGTCACTATGGTATGGCTTGATATAAATTTTGTCTTCCATTTTAACTAGGGATTGATTCATGACACTCAAACCAAGTTGATATTTTTTGGATTCTTTCTCTAGTTGTTGTTCATTTCTCCCCGATCTTCTGATCCCCATACAAATTTTTCCTCTGCATTTGAAACCCTGTCTTCACCAAATATCCCTAGATTTCTATTCAAGGCCACCATGAGGAGGCTTATATTGAGGTTGATATATGAGACTTGTTTTCCCAACCATGTAAACCTCACCTATGTAGGATCACGAGGTTCATTATAGATTCGTTGACCATGATTAGGATTTTATGATTTTCAGCCCCGTCAATCTAGATCCCTTCAATCTCCACAAAATAACCAAAGAAACTTTATTTGATACCAAATGATCTATAAAATTCCGTGGATATTCCATTGGACAGTTCGTCACAACATATCTGATAATAATATATTAAAATTATGAATTTTTACACTGTTACAGCTTTATTAAACTTCTAGATCTACAAATTTAAATGTAGTTAGTGCATGCATGCGAATGGGAATTATGCAGAAAAGTAGCTAATGAAAAAATAAGCTCACAAACAAAACACATAATACACAATATATTATCTTTGGGAAATCCTTTGAGGAGAAAACCCAGCTAGAAGGTGAGGTCGATTCACACTCTTTCTCTGTCTGGAAATATTTCTAGAGGTACAAAGAAGTAATGCTTGTGGTCCATGGGATACTAAAATGCACATATCCTCTCTCTTTTCTCTACCTCCTATCTCTCCTGGGTATCTTTGATCATCTATGAAACAAAATGCTCTCGAAATAATGGAATGCCTCTTCCTCATAGTGGCTTGGTTATAACACAACCAGATAGCCTACTAGTGGTTAATTTTGACTACATCAACTCTTAACTAGAGTTAAAATATAGAATCTTCCAAAGTATTTTACATAAAAACAACATGACTAGCCACCTTTCCATGAATTATGGGGGCTAATGTGACATCCTCCCAAACTATAGGTGTGAAAACATGAAGGTCTGTTTCTGAGTGACATAACATTTTCATACAAATCTGATTGACATGATTCTTGCGTCATTGGAAATATATCTGTGTGTAGAATAACATGAAAAGGTTATGCTCTAAAGCAACATATTTCCCCCCCCAAAAATATTATTTGATGCCTCAAGACACTCCTGGAAGGTTTCAGACCTCGTTTCGCCAAACTCAGCCCCACTGGTAAAAACGGTCTCATGAGCTGATTCCTCCAATTTTTTCACTCCAAATGTATTGATATGGATGAAAACAAATATAATGGTACAATTTGGATCGGGTACCTCAACATGCCTCCTTATAACTTTAGAAATTTCACAATCTTAAAATTATCTAAGAAAATGTTACAATGAACAAACCACAATGACTGTTTGAAAAATGGATTGGTAATAAATCATAACTAGCTCAAAATATATCTAGAAAGTATAAATAATAATCACATGATTTTTTTTCTTGCTATATATTCTCATTATCCTAAAAATTGTGCTACCTCAAATGCTTGAGAGTATAAATTATAGTGAAAATAACAATATGACTTATTTGAGGCTAAAGTATGGATCAATCCAAAACCAAAATTTACATATGATATGTACACCAAAGTGTAATACATGATAATATAAAGTTTTGAACAACACGTAATTCACTATTTCTTATCAATCTACTCAAAATTTCATGGTCTAAGTCTAAAGAAATTTATAGCAAAAATGCAAAAATATATCCTTAGTGCACAATGCCTCATACCATCCCACATACCATCCATATCTCAATCTAAGGATATGATCTATATTTGGAAATATTTATCTTTTAAATCCTCATTCATGTCCCTAGATGTTAGTATGAATCTTTCGTTGTAAAAAATCACTTTAGCTATGCATAACAAATAGCCCTAACATCGATTATGGCTGCAAAATATCTTTAAGTTTGCTGCACAAATTCAGATCTAAGCATAAAAGATATTAAGAAGATAAAATATAATATGGCTCCATGCATTCAATGGACAAGACAATAAATAATAAAATAATTTTATATTATATTAAAGAATGGGGCACCTGAGAGGAAAACAAGAAAGGTTTTTTCTAGTTCTCCTCAGTGGGATGGGTTCTTGAAAGTCCTCGGTGTTTCATATCTAACATTCCTCTCTCTTAGTGGTGTAGAAAAACAAACATAGAACTGAATGGGAGTTCACAAAGCAAAATGGAAAATGGTGACCAAGAGTAGATCCAGAGTGATCTAATGCAATGGAGGTGACTAATGAATGGGGAAAACCCTCCTATTTATAACAAAATATTGGGGTGGCCTAGAACTCGGTGCATGAATAAAATATTATTAATCGAATTCTAGAAGCACCCTTTAGGAATATTTTACTATATTTTTTGGAGGGAAAAGGATTCTTGACTTCGGTCAATTCCTTTGTTGTGTAACCAGCTCCAAAAATAGAAGAAAAGAGATATCAATGCCTTAGAAATAAGCCACTTCGAGGGGGAAACCTCGAATACATTACATAAATGAACAATTGTTGGATGATATAATTAGAAAAACCTCCTTTCTATATATAGGAGTCCATGGGGCCATAATGTAATCCTAGTGGGCCACAATGTAATCCTAGCCAACCTAACAATAATAATTTAAGGGCACAATAATAAAAAAATGGGGGTTACAAGGGTACAATAATAACAATAAGGGGGTTACACTAACAATAATAAGGGACTATACTAGTGATATAGGGACCTAAAATGCCCCTCTCCTTCAAAAAAAGTGTTGTCCTCAACGCTTGAGTAGCTCCGGGTGCTTCTGTATAAAATTCTCATCCTCCCATGTAGAATCTTCAGTGGGTAATTTCTTCCACTTGATGAGATACTCTGAAATTGATCGATTCCGTAGCTGTCGAGTTCTTGTTTCAATGACCGCTTCAGGTTCCAATATGATTTTTCCTTCCTCATCAAGTTCTGGAAATATTGTTTGAACTAGAAGATTTTCACCTATAACCTTCTTTAAGCATGAAACATGGACAACTCGATGTACTCGCGAAGAAGCAGGAAGCTCCAATTTGTAAGCCATAGAACCAATCTTTTGCAACACCTTGTAAGGACCATAGTACTTTGGTGATAATTTATTATCCTTCTTAGCTTGCTTGAGGGACGTTTGTTTGTATGGTTGTAGCCATAAAAATACCCAATCTCCTACATCAAAACTTCTCTAGCTGCAATGTTGATATGCCTGTTGTTTCATTCGATTTTGTGCCAAATTCAAGTTATCCTTTAAGAGTTGGAGAACTTCTTGCTGATGCTCAATGTGACCTTCCACTTCTTGAACCTTCGAATTTTCTCTTAAAGATGATGTGATGGATGGTGGATGATATCCATAAAGTGCCATAAATGGGGTCATTTTTGCTGCAGTATGGAAGGAAGTGTTATACCACCATTCAGCAAGAGGTAACCACTTGACCCATTGTGTTTGTTTATCAGATACAAAACAACGAAGATATCCTTCCAAACATTTATTTACTATCTGAGTTTGACCATCAGATTGAGGATGATAAGATGAGCTATGAGCTAATTGAGTACCCAAACAAGAAAATAACTCCGTCCAAAAATTTCCAGTAAAAATGGGATTTCTGTCGCTCACAATAACCCTTGAGCTTCCATGTAGCTTTTGAATTCTGTCCATAAATGTAGTAGCAACTGTACTTGCTTTAAATGGATGAGATAATGCACAAAAGTGTGCATACTTGGTAAGTCTATCAACTACCACCATGATGACACTCTTTCCTTCGGAATTAGGTAAACCTATGATAAAATCCATTGAAATATCCTCCCAAAGTTGACTTGGAATGGATAAAGGTTGTAGAAGTCCCGGGGTCTTAATTGTTTCCACTTTATTCTGCTGGAAAACCAAACATTTCGCCACAAAATTTTGAATATCAGATTTAAGGCCATCCCAAAAAAATTCTTTCTTCACCCTGTGGTAAGTTTTTAAAAATCCTGAGTGTCCTCCTAAAGGAGAAGTGTGCAATTCCAGAAGAATCTTTTGTTTTAGTTGGGAATTCTTACAAAGATATAAGCGATCTTTGTACCATAAGGAATCATTTTTCCAACTAAATCTATCAGATGTACTAGGATCTTGCTGCAACTTTTGAATGAGTGTCCATACATCTTTGTCCTTCTTCCATTCATCTCTTGCTTCAGTTATCCAATCTGGTTGGATAATAGAAATGGCACAAATCAATGCTTCCACCTCTTCATTATTTCTTGAGAGTGCATCTGCAACAACATTAATATTTCCTTTTTTGTAGATTATTTCAAAGTCATAACCCAACATCTTTGTGACCCATTTTTGTTGCTCTTCTGACGATAGTATTTGTTCCAAAAAGTGTTTAAGACTATCATGATCATTTTTTACCTTGAAGTGTCTTCCCATTAGGTAGGTTCACCATTTATTTAGTGCATGCAGTATTGCTAAAATTTCCTTCTCATAAATAGGTTTCTGTAAATAATTTCCATTGATTGGACGACTTTCAAAAGAAATGGGTCTTCCTTCCTGCATTAAAACCGCACCAATTCCATTTCCTGCGGCATCACATTCCACAATAAAGGTTTTTGTGAAGTCTGGCATAGCTAAGACCGATGCTAGGCACATTGCCTCTTTAAGACATTCAAAGGCCTTAGTTGCTTCAGGAGTCCATGAAAATGCATCTTTCTTCAATAATTTTGTTAGAGGTGTTGCTATTCTCCCATAATTCTTAACAAACTTGCGATAATACCCTGTTAACCCGAGAAATCCTCGCAACTGCTTTATGGTCGTGGGGACTTTCCATTCCTTAATGGCTTTAATTTTGTTAGGGTCTACTTTAACACCCTCGTGAGATATAATATGACCCAGATATTCCACCTCTTGTACTCCAAGGAAACATTTGGATTTTTTTGCATATAATTGTTTCTCCTGCAATAGTTTGAGCACCCTGTCAACATGTTCAACATGATCCTTCCAAGACCTGCTGTAGATTAGTATATCATCAGAAAATACTAGCACAAATTTTCTAAGGAAGGGTTTGAAAATGGAATTCATCAACCCTTGAAATGTAGAAGGTGCATTGGTAAGGCCAAAAGGCATGACCAAAAATTCATAATGACCCTCATGAGTTCGAAATGATGTTTTTGGAATATCTTCAGTCTTCATTCTAGTTTGATGATATCCTAAATGAATATCCAACTTGGTAAAGTAAATTTCTCCATGTAATTCATCCAATAATTCATCAATCACAGGAATGGGAAATTTTTCTTTAATGGTGAGCTTATTGAGCTCCCTATAATCTAGACACATTCGCCATGATCCATCCTTCTTTTGTACCAATACTACAGGAGTAGAGAAAGAACTTTGACTAGGTTGAATTATACCCGCCTCTAACATTTCTACAATCATACGTTCAATTTTGCTCTTTTGGAAGTAAGGATATATATAAGGCCTGATGTTTGGAGGAACACTTCCTGGAATCAAATGAATAGCATGATCATGATCACGAATAGGTTGGATTCCTTTTGGAGTTTCAAACACTTTGGAATGATTGTCCAAGACTTGTTGGAGATCTACAGAAATAGATGATTTTGATGTCGGAACTTCTAGTGAGCATAATTATGCAATTATGCCTCATTGTTCTTTCTTTAGAAACTTTTTCATGACATTAGAGCTTATTATCCTTCCCAACTTCCCTTCAATACCCCGTAATTCGACTTCCTTTCCTTTTGAAAAAAAATTCAAGAAAAGTTCTTGAAAATTAAAAGCTACCGTCCCCAAAGATTGTAACCATTGTACTCCTAGTACAACATCAGCACCTCCCATAGGAATGGAAAGCATTAGACTAGTCAATACATATTCCCCCATGGTTTGCTTGATATTATGGCATTTTCCAGAGCAATTTATAGTTCCTCCATTTGCAACCATCACTTGACATTCTGGTGCTGGGTATAGGAAACAATTTAATTCCTTGGCTACCTTATAATGAATAAAATTATGGGTGCTACCTGAATCAATCAACACTATTACCCTTTTCTTCTTGATATGTCCTTCTATCTTGAGAGTTTGAGGAGTAGTAATTCCTGCCAGTGCATTACACGATATGGTTGGATTCATTTCTTCCTCTTCTAAGGTTGGTTCCTGGTGTATATCCTCTTCTTGTTCATTTTCTTCTTCTTCTTCACAATCTATGTAAAATAATTTCTTCTCAGCACACTTATGACCTTTAGTGCATTTGCTATCACAACTGTAGCAAAGCCCTTTTTCTCTTTTTCTTCCAATTGTTGTGGTGTCAACCTTGTAGGTTGTGGAAATCTAGGCGTAGCAACACTTCCTTCTTTATAGAATTGAGTGGTAGGCTTACTTGTCGCCATAATTTTACATTCAACTTTTCTTGCCAACCTGAATGCCTTCTCCAATGAATCAGGTTCCAAAACGCGAACTTCATGTTGGATGTTATCCTTTAAAGTGCCTATGAAGAGATCAATCCTGTGTTCCTCTGGAATATCAGTTACCCTTATATTCAATTTTTTGGAAGTCCTCAATGTGCTGCCCCACTAAACCCTTTTGTTTGAGATTTATCAATTGGCTAAAGAAGGTGTTGCTCTTTGTATCCTCATAATGTGCTATCATTTCCTCCGTAAAAATTGACCAAGTGACAATTTTTTTACGGGAGAAAAGCCATCGATACAATACAAATGTATTTTGTTCTAAATGTAAAGTTGCAATGCGTACCTTTTGTGTGTTTTGCACGTTATGGAGATCAAAATATTGCTCCATCTGTAATATCCATGTTACAGGATCCTTTCCATCAAACTTCCTCATATCCATTTTTGGAATATGGTGGTTCTTCCTGCCAACATTAGAGTTTATGAAATCATGATTAACATTTATTTTGTCCTCATCATGAGGTTCTTCTACTATCTTTTCACCATTAGGAAAAATTTCTTGTATCAACTTTGTCAAACCTTCGATGTCTATTTTTAGATCCTTCTTCATGTTTTCCATCTTAGCTTCCATGCCATCCATCTTCGCTTCCACACCTTTCTTCAAAACTTCAATTTCATTTTTTGTTTCTCTTTGCGAGAGTGAAATTTGTTGCACTTGCTCTTGTAATTTTGATAGATCATGTTGAAATTATTCATCTTCATGAGTCATAGTAGAGCCTTCTGAAGGCTTAATGGGTGTTGAATTATTTTTACAGGGCATATTTTAGAACCAAATACTGATATCTATTCTACAATATGCCCTTGGAATCAATTAAAATTTATTCTTCAAACAAGACTTATGCAATTCGGAAAAAAAATACACACCTTTTTCTTGCTTTTGAGGAGCTCGATATTGAAATCAGATTATCTCTGTGATTGGAGCACTTCAATATTTGAATTTCAGTACCAATGTAGCCCTCTGAATTATATTTCAAATGCCATAGGTCTGACCTGATTTGGATTCTCAAAGACAAAGTTGTGTCCAATATCCCACAATGACCTAATTATGGACTGGTTCAGTAGAGCGAACTTGTACGACTTGCCACATATCACTGTTTCATCCTTTGTCTCTGAAATTGATATCAAAGAAACTAAGTCTATGTACTTATTAACACTTTTTACAACACTCCAATCCAATGCACAGAGAGATATTTTTTGAACTTTTCCCATGATCACCACTTTGAGATGCAATTCAGGAGCCTGAAAAATCACTACCTTCAACAGATCATATCTCCAAAAATGTTGTGAACCAAGCTCTGAAATTTTTTGACAATTTTTCTCAGGATTTCAGCTTCGCACCATACAAATATGAGATTCTGAACCTTCATAGAAAAATATTTATAGTGAAAATTCCACGATGACCTTTTTAGGAGCTTGAAGAAAGACCTAACTGCCACAGATCATATATCCGAAAATATTGTGAACCAAGCTCTGAAATTTTTAGAATATCTTCCTCAGGATTTCTACTTCGCACTCTAAAAATTTCAGCTTCTGAAACATCGTAAAAAAAACTTTATAGCGAAAATGCCACAGTGACTTGTTTGGAGCAGTGAAACCCTAGAATCTAAAGATCTGATACCAAATGTTTTGTAACTAGCTTCAAAAATAGAAGAAAAGAAATATCAACGCCTTATAAATAAGCCACTTCGAGGGGGAAACCTCCAATACATTACATAAATGAACAATTCTTGGATGATGCAATTAGAAAACCCTCCTTTCTATATATAGGAGTCCATGGAGCCATAATGTAATCCTAGTGGGCCACAATATAATCCTAGCCGACCTAACAATAATAATTTAAGGGCACAATAATAAAAAAATGGGGGTTACAAGGGTACAATAATAGCAATAAGGGGGTTACACTAACAATAATAAGGGACTATACTAGTGATATAGGGACCTAACATCCTTTATTTATAAATAATAAATAAATAAATGGTTTATTTATCATTTTAGGGAAATGATGGGAATATAATTAAATAAAAGGTTTGTTATTTATGGATGATTTAGTCAAATTTAACTAAGAATATTATTTAAATAATGATTTAAATAACTTATTCTGAAATAAATAAATAAATAAGGATTTATTTAATCAAGTTCACGCTGTTTTGGATTGTTAAATATACATTAGGGAATAAACCAAAATATAGTTATTTTATATGGTAAAGCAATTTTTTAACTTTAGGAAGTTTCAATTGGTACATGGTGTACTTGGGTTCATCTAATAATAATAGGTTAGATGAACAAAAATTTGTGTAACAGATTTCCCCCCAATGTACGAGTGTTAGGAGCAAATTATATGACCAAAGTACGTTGTAAGAACTCAATCACTAGATATCAAGAGGGAAGTGAGAGAGAGAAATGTAAGGTTGTCTGATGTGCTAAAGGACTAGACCCTGAGGAGAAGAGACTTATAGGTGCAACAAGTCTCTAAGTTATGAAGTGGTACTTGTGCTAAAGGCGGCGGGGGGGGCATACCTATGCCTAACGAGACAAAGTACAAAGAATAAGGTGCTTGGAAAACCACAAAATGCAATATTGAAGCATGTGTTGGCCTAAACATGAGCCAGATAAATAACAGGATGAATCCCACATACATGTGATGCCTGGAATAATCGTCAGGACTTATACAGTAATATGGTATTACATGAGATACAAATACACCCAAATGCCCCCTGCACATGGGGAAGGGCTCACAAAATCTGACAAAGACATGCGAATCGAAAAGGCGCTGCAAGCAGCTGAGGCCGATATCATCATAGGAGAGGAGTTGCATCAAGGGTGGAAATGAAATCATCTGGGCATGTGGGGGGCTACCTACAGGGCCACCCCCTCATGAGGGTTGAGACATCTCACACATGCCCGGAAATCACCAATAGCTGTTGCTGCATCACTGGACTAGGAAGTGTATAGATCACGATCATGATGAAAAGAGCTCGAACCAAGGTACACTACCCCCCAGACCTGGATTCTGGAGTACATGAGTTGATTTCGACAGAAGTAGGTCCAACATAGGTGAGGTGATAAGGGGACCCCAACTAAGGCACGGGAGAAAATAGTAGAGCGACTAACAGACGGACACTAATGATGATGATGAAATGAGAGATACTGAGTAGCGGATGGACGACTTCCCTTGTTAGAGCATAAAGGACATGAATGGTTTGGCAGCGACTAACACAATATCATGAGGGATAGGGGAGAGTGGGACTGAAGGCCATAATGTGCGACACGAGAGAGGGACCAAGCGATGAAGGATGGTGGGATAAAAAGGGACTCATGATAGATTCCATGAATGTGATGTTGACTCAACTCGGATGCTATAAACAAGCGCGACTTGATGGTGCTACCACACAGTAAAGGTCCAATGGGGGACCATAAAAACATGAGTAAAATAGGGTATCTCATGACGAAAATCAACACGAACAAGGACAAGTAAGGAGGCAAAGTGGTGCCCCTATTACAAGTGTTGTAAGTGAGGAAATTCAATGGGGGGGAGAGGTGAATAGACACTTCGTGGACACAATGGGTCATGGTGAAGTATCAAGGTACTAAAAACTAACAGGTACCTAGAGCTCATGAACAGGCTAGGTCGCACTTTTTGGGGTCTGTGCTGCGACCTGGGTAGCAGGTACTAGGCAGAAAACTGTGACCTGTCCTAGGAAATGACCTGAAAAGTGCGACCTGTCAGAGAAAGGGGGTTTCAGTGCTATTTTTGGCTGAGATCTGGGAGTTGTATGGTTGAGGGGCCTAAGTTCCCCCAAGCATGTGGTGGTCATGCCAAAATGTATTTAGAAAAGGGGGAATCTAAACACATTTTAATGATATGGTGCACCATTTGTTTTTGTTATGGTTATGCAGTCTGAGAAAGGAAGTGGAGGATTACCAATCTCTTTTAGTACTGCATATATGAAGCAAATGAACTTTAAGTTTCTAGGTTGGCATACCTGGTGTCACTATCCCAAAAAGAGGATTTGGAGATAATGAACTGATGCTCTCTTAGAAAACCTATAGGTTGGTCAACAACGATGTCTAAAAGACTGGGTTGTTGATGTAAGATGAAGGAACGATAAGGGGTATCATTCCTTGAAGTGATATGGGACTCTAGAGGTTCTTCTAAATGTGGAAGAAGAATGGTACTAGAGTCGACATGACCAGATACACTAGGAGAGTTGTGGAGAATTGCTTCTTCTGGTCTCGCAAATATGGGCGCCCCCTTACACAAAAATTGTGTTGCAATATAATGGCCACAAGGTGTATGTGGTTCAAATGCATGGTTTCGATGTAAGGGGGAAGAGAGAAAGTCAGGGGAGATGATTCCTTCCATAATGTCATCATCGTGATAAAATATGGGATGACGGGTGGAAGAAAGACCACCTGACATGGCGAAGCTACCAGAGTCATCATTATGAGAAGAGGGGTTCACATGCATATTGTCACGAGGGGTGACAGAAGAGTAAGTAGATAAAGGATCTACCGATGTTGAGCCCAAGGTGATTGCTGAAGGAAGGTCAAGTGAAACAGCAGGGGAGGATTCAGAGGAAATGTTCCTCGAGGGTTGCATGGATGATGATAGGTGGAAAATGGTGGATGAAGGCTCTGTCCTCTTAACATCAGGAGGGGGAATGTCAATGGGAGCAATCATGTTTGGTAGGTCTGCTAAAGAAAAAGTCACAAATAGGGGAGAGTTGGACTCATTGCGCTTGGCCTCGAATTGGTGGACTGCAGCTAGAAAGGTGTGGAAGTCCTTGAGGTGGGAACAAAGGTGGGTGTAATGGCCATGGTGATCACATAAAGTACAGGGGTGGTTGGTGTGAATATTCTTGGGGTTCTTGGCCATGGTCACGGAATAAAAAAAGGCGTTTAGGACCGGGGACTCAGGGAATGCGACATTAACCATTGGTTTTAGAAGAGGTAGTTTAGGAAAAGTATGGGTGGCGTGACCGAAAACATCACACAAAGCACACTAGATGGTATGCTTTGGAGGTCGAGGAGGGGAATGGTTTGTCGGGGCAGCTTTGTCCTTTGATGCCCCTCTGCGAGCTTTGCCAGTCTTACCCGAAGTGGTCACAATGAGAGGTGGTTCCTGTTGAGGTGGCTGAGGCACTGTTGTAGCGAGAGAAGTCATGGGGACTGGATAGACTCCAGGAGGGGGAGCAAGGAAAGGTATCTGACCAGAGGGGTAATGGCCAGGTGGGACAACTCCTAAATGGCTAAGACTTGGGGGAATCGTTCCAAGAGGGTAAAGAGGCTCATGAGTACTAGCTGGATGGAAAGGTCCATGCGGAAGAAGTTCGGGCAGCTGAGGCGAAGGGCTAGGACTGGATTGCTATAGGCGAGGTTGAGGTTGCTGACTAGCCGAAGCGGGTTGTTTAAGGTCATCCCAAGACGATTGCATCATGCAAACATTTGCTAAGCTGGGATCAGAGACAGGAGGAGGAGGAAGACCAAGGAAGGTTCCAAGAAAGGAGGAGTCTTTGTAGACACCGAGGGAAACACTGGTCATAGAATCAATGGTTTTTTTATTGGTTACAGAAGAGAGGGTTGAATCAAGGGAGGTCTAAAATTTTGGCTCATGATACGTTAATTGGTTGATGGTGACTATCTTTCCATGGTGAGGGAAAAACATCTTGGGGTGGACCGCGAATGGGACGGTAGACATGGCATAGGTGTAGCTATGCCCCAAAAGAATGTTATAATCAAGAGGGGCATCAATGACTTCAACGTCAACACAAACAGTCTTTCCTACAAGAGTGATGGGACAATGACGGAAAATGCCAATGGGTTGGTAGGCGTGGTCATCCCACGCTTGAAGAGTGATCGTGGAAGGGGCCAAATTAAGAGATCCGAGTTGTTTCCAAACCAAAGCGGACATCACACAGGTGGATTCCCCCTCATCAATGATGCACCAGAAAATTTTAGCATTCCAGATTTTGACTGAGATTTGGAAAGCTACGGAAGCAGGAAGAGGAGGAGACTCTGACTGATGGGCATCGAAAAAAATCAATTGGTCATCTGTTGGATCTACAACGCCCAGGGCAGATATTAGAGCTTTTATTTGGGAGGGGTACGACTGGATGAGTTCCAGTGTTGAAATGGAAATAGAAGATTGGGCCAGCTCATCTACTATGCTAAATGAATGGGCAACTCGGTCAGAAGCAACATTTCTGCATAATGGTCCCTTAGGAATCTTGGTAGGAACCTCAGATTTGGGCGGAGGGATATCTAAGGGACCATAAGTTGTCCAAAGAGGCTCTGTAGAACCTGAAGAAGGTAACTCAGGGACAGATGGAGCAGGACACTGGGGGTATGGATGGGACTGAGTTTGAAGGTTAAGGTCGACGGTTATAGGTTGGTCAGAGTTCATCATGAGGATCTGGTAATCAAAGGTACCAGATGGAGGAGGTTGAGTGGTGAGCAATCCGTGAGGTGGTTGGGTAGCCACAAATCGTTGCTGTGCATCCACCTTCTCTTGAGGGGGCGATGACTGCTATTGCAGGGGTTGAGAAGACAAGGGAGGTGGGGGTGTGAATGATGGAGGAGCTGGAGCGCTAGGCTGTGGATAAGGATGGTAATGAGGTTGGGAAATAGTGTGGTAAATAGGAGGTTGGGCAGAAAGAGGAGGCATGCCAGATCCTAGCTATGTGCTACCGGGAAGGGGAGAAGTGTAGGAGGGGGTGCCCCCTCCCCCAAGAAAACCATAGCTCATGGGAGGTTGAGCGGATGGATGAGAGAGAGCTCCAACAATACCATCGGCGGGATGAGATGCCCCCGATGCATTAGTGCCACCGGGTCTGGCGAGGTTAGGAAGGATAGTATAAACATAACTAGATTGAGCATAGATAAGGTCATATTTCAAGGCTATTTGAAGGGTGGCTTCTTCGGTTTGAGGGAAGTGGGATGCGACATCTTTGCCAATGGGATGTAAGAGAGAGCAAAGGAACCAGTCCATATAGACACAGTCTTCAAAGGAAGGGGCTTGACATAGGCTCTTTCTTCTCCCCCATTCTCTAACATGATCGAATAGGTGGGTCGTAGACAATTGACGGAAATAAATCAAAATTTAGATACCGATGTCATAACGAGGGGGAAGCTGAAAATAAGATAAGAAGGCATGGGCAAGGGTCACAAAGGTGGTATGGGAAGAGGTGGGCTGGTCAACATACCACTTAGAAGCTTCGCCTGTAAGCGTGCGTTGGAACAACCGAAGACGGATGGAATCATCGGTAATGGAATTGGAGGAACACCACATGTGGAAAGATTGAATATGGTTGGAGGGATCTTCACTAGCAAGGCCTTCGAACTTGGGAATGTCGAAGGGGAGCTTGGTTGGCATAGCAGGCCAACTAACATCGTGGAGAATATGGTCATTAATGAGATGATTGAAGTTAGGGAGACTGAGGCCGGCCATATAAGGGAGCAATGGGGCAGTCGAGGTAGGTCCCGTAGTGGTGCCACTGGAAACAGACCCAGCGGTAGAACTGGGGTTAGGGTTAGGTCCTGAACTCGACATGGTGAAGGTAAGAGAGGGAGAACCAGAAGTAGGGGGAGAACCCGAACAATCAGAGGAAGAGTCGGAGTGTGGACTCAGGGGAGGACTTACTCGGGGACGACAGGAAAGAGGAAGGCGACCGACTGGCAATTGAGGGTGAATGCCAAGAAGTCTCCAGGAGAAGCACCTTGGGGGCACAATGATGACAGGAAGAAGAAAGACTGACAGGGGCAGGGAGGGACAAAATCAAGTGAGGTCAAGGGCGGAGAGGTGCAGTGACAATTGATTTTAAAGTCTTTGCCATGCGGTGTTAACTAGGCACATCTTCACTTAGGGTCAGTGTGTGGCGTGCGTTAATTTTAGTTGTTTAAACCCAAACATTTTTTAGAGTAAAAGAAAAAGTGTGCTGTGTAACTGAAAATAAAGCTGCAGTAAATAAAACAAAAAGAACAGAAAATTAACAGCTACTAATGCATCAATGTAACCCAAGAAGGCGGGTCTCTCAAAACTAGTCTATAAGAGGGAAAAAACTAAGCCAAGCACGCAAAAAGGAGCCCAATAGATCTAATGTCAGGAGGGACTAGGATCTAAAGTAGAAATCTGCTTAAAAGTGGTGCAGAGAACAACAAATAGGCAGAGGTAAGGTTGCTGCTAAAAAGGAGGAGATCAGCTAAAAATAGAAGAGACAAGGCGGTGTCTGTGGAAAGGAACCCAAAGAAAATGATATGAGGTGATTTGAGAGGGAGAAGAGATGATCTAAAGGGATCTAAAAAGGAGGTATTAGATCTGAGAAAAATAAAGCTGAAACTCTGAAAATTCAGACTTCTGAAACAGCAAAGACTCTCCCACAAAAAGTGGAGGGTACTAGAGCCCTAAGGGGCAATATTCCCTCTTAGTTGAGTGAAGCGGATTAGAAACAGGTCTAAATGGGAAGAGGCGGAGGCTGGAAAACCTTGACAGAAGCTTCAGACAAACCCAGAAAAGTGCTGGAAAATTTGTAGAAAAAGTGCAGGTCGTAGGTTCTAACCTGATTTCAGTCCAGGTTGCAGGTTTGAGGTAGAAAAGTGCGTCCTCAAGCTTAGGTCGCACTTTTTGGGCCGATAAGTGCGACCTGCAGATTTGGCTCTCTCGGCGGCAGATTTCAGAAAAAAATTTCGTCTCAGCTGCGGCTGATGTTTGTCACCTGCATAATTAGGCCAGAAACACACAGAAGTTAAAAGGTTGACTGTGTGAGGGTTTTAGGGGTGAAAAACACCATAAAAATAGGAAAAATAGAAAATGGAAGAGAAACCCTAGGGCCTGAAATAACTGGATATGCAGGAATATATAAAACGACAGCGGTCACAAAAGAAAACCCGTGTGGAGTCGCCAATTGTTAGTATGAATCTTTCGTCGTAAGAGATCACTTTAGTTATGCATAACAAATAGCCCTAACATCGATTATGGCTACAAAATATCTTTAATTTTTCTGCACAAATTCAGATCTAAGCATAAAATATATTAAGACGATAAAATATAATATGGCTCCATGCATTCAATGGACAAGACAAGAAATAATAAAAATAATTTTATATTATATTAAAGAATGGGGCACCTGAGAGGAAAACAAGAAAGGTGTTTTTTGGTTCTCCTCAATGGGATGGGTTCTTGAAAGTCCTCAGTGTTTCAGATCTAACACTCCTCTCTCCTAGTGGTGTAGAAAAACAAACATAGAACTCAATGGGAGTTCACAAAGAAAAATGGAAAATGGTGACCAAGAGTAGATCCAGAGTGATCTAATGCAATCGAGGTGACTAATGAATGGGGAAAGCCCTCCTATTTATAACAAAATATTGGGGCGGGCTAGAACTCGGTGCATGAATAAAATATTATTAATTGAATTCTAGAAGCACCCTTTAGGAATATTTTACTATATTTGTTGGAGGGAAAAGGATTCTTGACTTGGGTCAATTCCTTTATTTATAAATAATAAATAAATAAATGGTTTATTTATCATTTTATGGAAATGATGGGAATATAATTAAATAAATAATGGTTTATTTAATTATTTATGGATGATTTAGTCAAATTTAACTAAGAATATTATTTAAATAATGATTTAAATAACTTATTCTTAGGAAATAAATAAATAAATAAGGATTTATTTAATCAAGTTCCTTGTTTTGGGTTAAATATGACTAGGGAATATAAACAAATAAGTTATTTTATATGGTGAAAGAAATTTTACATAGGGTAAAATTGATCTTACATGGTGTACTTGGGTTCATCTAATAATAATAGGTTAGATGACCAAAAATTGGTGTAACACTGGATACAAAAAAACATTAACTGTTGCCTAAGATATTTATACTCCTCCCACATCCATTGGTAAATCCTTGAAATCCATCTCTACTATTCAAAGAATTATAGAAGCAACCATTTTCCTTTTCAAGGTTCATAATCTACTTAAGAGGACTAATGGGGTCTCTTAAAGGCTAGTAAATAGACCATGATCCCAATAAGCTTAATTTAGAGTCTAATCACCTTCTATTACTCCTCCTACAATGGTTAAGTCCTTGGAACCTTTCCATTATGAAAAAACCTTATAGGGACACTCATACTATTATTGGAGGCCAAATATCCTCATTAGAAGGACTATGTAGTTGTTTGAAGTACTATTAAGGGCGTAAATATTTGTTTTTTATTGATATGAAAATGGTCTGGATAACTTGTATGTATTTCAAGAACCAACCACTTAGTTTAAATTAAAATGATCTAGCTTGTACTTGACAATTTTGCGGAATTATTTACTTGAAAGTGGTGTATGAATTTTTACTATTTATGAGTCTTCACTTCGTTTTTTCTTTCTGTAATTTAACATGTATGACAACAACATAATTTAGAAAATAATCATTCAAACACAACAACAATTTTAATCTAGGAGTTCACCCGAAATCTTGTAGGCTACGTCTCCTTTGAGCTTGGTCATCATGACTCAGCTCTTTGGGATTATGGTAAGTTTTTTACAAAGTAAATAATAATTCTAATGAATACAAAAATGATCCAAAGGACTTAAAATACCATTTAAATCCCTCTAATGGCTATCCAAATTCTGTAAACAACTTTAGGCTCTTGTTGACACGATTCCTTCTATCAGTGCACTAAGCTACTCTGAGCTTCTAAATGGCACAAAATCACTCAGAATTATGTTTCTGTCACTAAAACCAATACTTCTATATCCAATACAAATCATAAATCAAATACCCACTGATAAATTGTTCAAATTGAGCACTGCATTCCCCAAATAGGCTATCCTCCAAGGTTTGCCCAGAGCTGCCCAGAACTTCACATCCGATTTTCGAGCTCTAGAGGTTCCCAAAATGTTCTGAAATCACTTCCATTGGTTGAAAAATGAATTAAATAGTCTAGATAGATTTTTGTTCATCAAAAATAGCCTCTGACTACTCCGGTCTCACCTCAATCACCTATCGGCACCCCTTGGCACAAGGGTCAAGGAAAAATTCTCTGCTGAGTTTTCGACCTCTAAAATTCTTTAAAACTTTCTAAAACCTTTTTAAATAGATTCAAAATTATGTTTTCAACCAAAAATTACCATTGGCTCACTGTAAATGGTCTCAAACAACTCTTTCTAAGCCCTGCACTGCTGCAAGAAAAAGCTGACACTAATGACCCCTGGAACTTTACTGAAGCTTTTCAGCCTTCAAAAGTTCCCTATAGGCTCTGAAAACCATTTCATTAGATTTAGAACATCTGAATTATCCAATTTAGACTATTTAAACTCTGGAAAATTACTCTAAATCCCTTGGTTAGGCCTCAAACTGAACTTGTCTCATGGTGGCCCCAATGGCTCCTTCATATTCCCTGAAGAAAAATATGTTGAATATCACCTCCATTCGACCTAAAACCTATCCCAAAGTGCTTAAGAGGTTGAAGAGACCCAAAATTGACTAAAATTTCATCCAATTTTGTTCAATAATGAGAGAGTTATGACCAAAACAACTTTGCCCCAATTTCCTCCAGTAAATGTGGGGCAACTGCTAGTTAACTCCACTAAAAGTGGAAGTCCGCCTAAATTTGGGAGCGCCTCCAAAATCTACCCCATATTAAACTCCACTTAACTAAAGCTTAATTAAATATTAAACATGAGATTAGGCTCCTTAAGTTTTCTTAACATTAAGCTCCCACATTGGTCATATGATGAGGTTCCATGGGAGGAGGGTTGACCCCTTCGTGCTCGGTCGGATCCACTCAGCATTCAAAGTGCAATAACTTCTTCATACGATGTTATTTTTTTGAAATTTTTGTGGCACTTTAATTAGGAAGACAAGACCCATGCAACTGTCTTAGTTTCAATCCAATCCTATAACTTTGAATTTTGAGCTAATCCTTAGGTCCTTGATCTAGTTTTGATCACACCTCCCAAATGAGAAACTTTTGGACCCCAGAAGTTCTCTTGGACTACTGAAACTGATCTATACAGAAAATGAGAGTATTTCACCCTCTTCTCTTCAGCCTCCAAATGCTTTCCTTGCATGGCTAGTGGCTTTTAACCACAACTAGAAAGCAATTCACACTTCCCTTCCTCGATGCGCTTATCCTCCTGTCAAGAGCTGCCTTTCTTGCACTCACTCAGGAAAATTTCTAGCGAGAAATTTGTAGATGGTAGCTAAAAATTTCTAGCTTGATCAATGATCCAAGGTGGCTCAAACATAATTCGTGCAACATGCAATATCAACAACAAGTCGTCATAAAATATGCTATAAAATTGACACAAAATCAATGTAAAAAGTGTGCAACACAATCGATACAAGTCGAAAAAAATGTGCGACACAATCGATAGAAGTCAATAAACAACATGATACATCTTGAAAAACACATTTGCATGTATCAATGTACAATGAACCTATTTACAGTTCGTTATTTACACATACAACTTCCATGCACATGTACACCTTCAACTCTTCCTTTCAAGTACCAACAAGTACATAATCCAAAAAACATGTGGGTGACTATAAGAACTGAACTAAAAGATATTGCTGCAATATAAGTGAGTATCATACCCATATTTTACACCTCCACAGCGAAATTTTGCAACAACAAAGAAATTCATTCAACTGAACCGCATTTATATGCAATCTTGCATCAAACTTTTCAATAGAAATACATGCATACAACCAAAATGTGCATATGTACAAAGGAGTATTTCTTACTGTGTTAAGAATTCCATCCACTTCTTTCCAATCCACCACCATGGCGAATTTTTCTACTGCAACACTTCTTCATGTGAATCTTCTATTTTCACATCGATATTGGAATCCGTAGTTCCACTTGTGCCAATCTTTTTGTCCTCTTGTTGCATGTGCTTTGGATGACTAGTTGGATGAAAAGTCCAATAATGAGAGACATCATGTCCCTTCTTTTGGTAAAATGTGCAAATATTTTGCACCTTCTTTGAAAGTTGCCTTTGCCTCATCTGCTTCCTATATGATTTCTTCCTCATCCAACATCTCGAAACAACATGGTTAAATCCTCCACAATATGTACAACAAATCTTTCTTCCATTTTATAATGTAAAATTATCATGCTTTACAGAAACACAATGAAATTGATCATGAGAATATTTATACCTCTTGTATTTCTTTGAATGTTCATCCTTTTTTCCTTCTTGAGGAGATGAACTAGTAGAGGCTACAACTTTCATTTGTAGACTAACATCATCATTCTTGTCTTGAAAACTGTCTAAACTTGCATGCTCGCCATAAGCTTCATGTCTACCATATTCTTGTTGCAACAAAGGCTTAAAGCAATGGAAATAATCTTTGAAACAAATTTGACATATTTGCATCTTAGAACTTGGAATAAAAGTTGTCTTTGAAATAGCCTCACATGCCTTCATGGCTTTGGATTCTTCACCATTAAATTTCACATAACTAAGACCAAGATTATTGGGTCGTTCCTCAACTAAAATGGGATCAACCATGCCTTGTGCATGCTTGCCTAATCCTTTGCCTTCATAGCCCATTTTAATCATTATTTTGGACCCTATTCCCCTTGTATGTTTTTCGAAAGAACCAACACATCTTTCTAATGAGGAAACTGAAGACAAGTTAGAATGGATTACCTCTTCCTCACACATTTTCTTGGTCAAAGCCTCTTGGGCTTGATGGATTTGCATCTCCATATCATGCAATATTTGAAGAATTTCTTCCTTCTCTTCCTTCATGGAAAACAACTATTCACGAAGTTCAGTGCTTTCTCGTTTATCCTTAAACAAAATCTGCACCATGTCCTTTAATATAATAAAGTAACGCTTCATATCATCATTGAAGAATCTTGTGAAGGAGGAAACTTCACTTGTAGAAGTTTTCATTGTGATGTTAATGAACAAAAGGAACTTCAAAAAAGTTCTCAAAGCTTTCAAAAAAAATGACAAAGCTTTTTTAACCAAATGGTTGTAGAGACAAAATCTTATTCAAGCAGCCAAACAACAAACAAACTCCAAGAGCTTATTAACAAACAATCGTCAAGAGGGTTTGTGTTCCAAAAGTGACCTTGAGGTCCCTTGGTGTAAGGAATATGCCATAATGCCTTTTCTTTTTGTCCTCTCCAAGACTTAGCTAATCAGTAGCTATCCCCAAAACTCAAGAAAACTCAAACAAAAATCAGTTTGTAAACAGTAAAACATTCAATCTCTTACACTGTTTAACACCTTTCAAGCTATACAATCAAGAAACCAAGTGCTCTGTCAAGAAAGAAACTATGCTCCCATACCAATATGATCTGAAAATGGTTTGGATAACTTGTATGTATTTCAAGAACCTACCACTCAATTTAAATTAAAATGATCTAGATTGTACTTGACAATTTTGCGGAATTATTTACTTGAAAGTGGTGTATGAATTTTTACTGTTTATGTGTTTGTTGAGGTGGTAAATCCCCTCTGTAGATAGAGGCAATCCCACTAGCCCTAGAGTGGGTCTAGCAACAATTGAAACATGTTGTTGTTTTCGAAGAAGAAGCACTACTTCCCATTCCTAGCTTGACAGATCACAATCCTTCTGCTCACCGCGTCTGGACGCCTATACACTGCAGAGAAGAAATGACAGCATACAATGTAATAATTCAAACATGTAACTATAAACCAGTCAGAAAGGATTGAACTAAATTGCATTACACAAATAATAAATACAATAGTGGAACCAATAACGTAATCAAGCATATATTAAAATTTGAAAGAAAGATTACAACCGAGTTCCAACATCACATTCTTCCTTTGGCAGGGCTTCCAGTGGAGCATGTCCCACAAATCTTGTCGGGAATTTAGACAAGGATTTCTCTCTTACGGGGTTCTCCTTAGCTCTACTTTCAATAGTCGTTCAACTGTAGTTTTCTTCCCAAATGTTCAGCTAGCTAGCAAATAGAGAGGGTAGGATTTTATAGAGGGAGAAGGAGAGGTTAGGCTCCCTATAATTGGGGGAGAGTCCTATCTCTTAGGAAGGTTCCATGAGAGGTGGAAAACCACTTCCTAATTAGGGAGATCCGGAGGAAAACAACCCAACCTCATTTTGACGATCCGTTCAGAAGTTGTTAGAATCAAACTGCTGCCTTCTATTGTTAAAAAGCATTCCTTAAAAGGCTTGGCATGGGCATAACACAGGGATAGAGCACCATCTAGAATGCCCACTAGTGTGCATTTTCTCCATTGGCGTGAGGGATGAACTGGCTACCCGCGCCAATGCCAAAACATGGATTTTTAGGGTTTTCTAGAGGAAATGTTCTTTAGGAGAATTCTTGTCCTTATGTAGAAGGATTCCATCAAGGTGTTTTCAGAACATTTTATTGTTCACAGGTCATAGGAATAGTGCTCCAATATATGGGACGAGGGTTTTCAGCGATGGTGATAAAATGTTGTGTAACAGATCTCCCCTAAAGCATGAGGTCCGAGAGAGAGGGAGGGGTGAAATTCTTTATGAGAACATTCCCAACTAAAACCACTGCCATCAGAAGACCTGCGAATACAAATATAATTGATATCTCTGATACATGATATGTGGTATGGGTGTAGCCATCCATAATAGAGTGTACAAAAATAGGGATCTAAGGTATGGACGTAGCCATCCAGTAAATAAGGACCAATAGGTAGACTTAGGTATGGTCACAACCATCCAATAAAAATAGTCATGTAATAAATCATAATAATCCATAGAAGCCGTAGCCTGGATGTTTATTAGACAAAATCTAGGGTCTCGCACTCCATCTCGACCTGAATAGAGTACAAGTTCGAGCATGCGAATATGTGAGCTGAAGTCAAACATGCAAGGACATTGCCTGATTACCAGCTAATAATGAAAGTCGTTAACAGACGTGAGAGAAAACACCAATAATGATGATGGCTCTCAAGGTACAAGAGGTACATTCCATGGAATGTGAACACTGAGCTGGCATCAAACACTCACAGAATTATCTGATCGAAGACAAATAATGAAAACATTGTGTCGAATGCGAAGAAACTACCATTGAGGCATGCATGCTCCAAGGTACCTAAAGTGATTCTCTAGACCAGCTTCCTGGATAATGAGTTGAAGTTGACAAGAAGTGACCTTGATCGAAGGTGAGCCATAATGTTGCCCATATCATCAACATGAGACAGAGGGACATAATGTTTGTGAATCAAGACCAACAGAGAATCAGAGGGAGGTTGAAAACTGCAGAGGAAAACTTCTCTTGAACATATCGGTGACACGACATTGGATTTGGCAGTATTTGACATCAAAGGATCTGAGGTCATGGTGACGTGGCAAAGAGCAGATGAGCGATCAAAAGAGATTACCCAAACCCATGAAGGCAAGAAGATAACGAGATGAGATGTTGCCAACCCAACACGAATATAGACAAGTGCCATGTTCAAGAGTGACATACTGCCAAGACGAATAAAATATTGGTTCCATTTTCCCCTGCCATTTCTGGCGAGTACCCCAATTATTTTTGAAAACAAGCTTGAAGGGGATAGCATATGCTTGCGATATAAGTTTGTCTTTCGAACAAATCTAACCTAGTACATTTAATGAGCCCTAGGAAGGAGGAACTCGAGTAATGTCATTACGACGAAGTCTGATGTCATCAGTTTTTAACGAGTCTGACAAAGGAAGAACTCAGTGTCTTTTCATGTTTAGAGAGTTTGAAAAGACAATGAAAAAGAAAACTCCAGCAGTCCCTTTTCGTAGATAGTCCCACGGATCCGAAAAGGTAGAAAAATATGTTTGAGAGAACCTCCTAGTCATGATAGCCTAGGGTATTCCTTTTTCGTAAATAATATATCCCAGCCTGAAAAAGGGGTAAACATATACTGGGTAGATGTCGTTTTGCAGCCAATTTAACGAGCTCAAAACGACAACCGACTGGACCATCTTTTTAGTTTTAGAGAGTCAGAAAAGAGCTGAAAGGTGACTCCAGTAGTGAATTTTTTGTGTTTTTACCAAGTCCGAAAAAGTATGAAATACAACTCGTGTCTTCATCCTAATCGCGTGAAAACCTATCGCTACACAAAAAGCAAGTGTAAAACCTATTTTTCAACAAAAATATAATAAAATATCGGAAAAACAAGTCCCAAAACCTAATTTTGATTTTGAAAAGTTATAAATATTACCAATAGTAAAAAATTATTTACTTCTCACCTTTTTACCTCTTTGTAGAACGATAGTGAACCATTTCGTTTTCGATCTTGAGGTGACGACTGAGAGCAATCTAGTGGACGAAAATGGATCCCGTCTTCTTCAGGTAAGAGCCGCTCCCACTAGCCATATTTTAAGCCATATTTCATAACTTTTAACTGTCATTTGGTATCCCTGAGGGGAGGAATTGCAAATTTAGGGCCTTTGTAGTTGGCGTGGGTATCAGGCATGGACCCATGCCAACCGACCCTTTTTCACAGAGGGGCCGCACCAGGTGGCACAACTATTAGCAAAACAACCACACCAACCACGCAACCCATCATTCCACTCAAATTTAACAAAAATAGAGCCAATTAATTGTTTTTTTAAGTACCCAAGGGATCTTAAAATGTGTTTATGACCAAATTGATGCAGGTACACAACAAAAATGGTGATTGAATGGAAGGAAAGACAACACAGTGAGGAATATGAGTTAGCAATGGGAAATGAGCAGTGTGTGATTGATCTCCAGAATTACGGTTTTAATAAATTCTTCCTAACACCATGTCTTTGGGCCCAGCCCAAACTACTGCAATATCTAATTAGCATCTGGGATGACGACGAGGATAATTTTAAACTTCCAGATCAAGTACTTGAGCTTGAAGTGTTAGACGTGTACTTCACACTGGAATGTTGCACAGGGGTCCAGTTCCTATTTTGACTGGGACCAGGCCCTCAGGTGAAAACATAACAATGGTCATGGACAAAGTGTGCGCAGGGGCATGCAAAGGGTCAGGTAGTAGAAAGGTAGACATTTAGACCATTCCCTATCTAGCACTAAGAGTAGTGCTACATACTATTACGTGGGCTGCGGGGTTGCAGGCACCACACGAGGCTACTAAGACACAGCTCCTTCGTGCATCAGAGTGCATGAATCCAACATTGTTTGACTGGGCCACAGCCGTGAGTATGAACATCAAATGCCAACTGACCGAATGCAAAAAGACCAAACTAAAACAGTTTGGATACGTGTCAATTTTGGTATCTTTCTTCCTAGAACGACTACCTATCTTCCAGCGCTAGGGGGCCATAGTCCTAGATCCACCATTGAGAGAGCCACGAATGGCTTGATGGGCAGCATTGATGCCCAGGGCAGGGGGCAGCCAACAGATGTCATGGCGGCCTGAGTTCTTTGGATGGCTCTCACAACAGCTGATCATCGTAGAGGACTAGCCCTATGCGGACACTGATTTCACTAGAGACCCAGAACTTCCACTCCCGGAAGGAGAGGACTGGGATGAGGAGCTGGGTAAGACTCTTTTTAATTTTATGAGTTTTATGATTTTTTGGTATACATGCATGTTCTAACAGCTGATCCTATATGTGTGCAGATGTTAGCCCAGAGAGGCCCGCCTGAATGTCACCAATGGAAAGGAAGACCCCTCTTGTTTATGACCCTCAAGGTGAGGGGGGCGAGGGGGATGAGCTTGTGCAAAACCTAGAGGGGACTGCTTGTGGAGTTCCAGATTATGCTCATCTAGTTGATGTTCCCTTAGCTTATCAGAGGCACACCGTATGGGTGCTGAGTCGATTCCACTGCTTATTGAAGCAGTTGGTGCGGGCAGTGGTGTGCTACCATGAGCACCATGCCGATTAGTCGCCTAGGCTTTTTAAATGCATATTTTTTGAGAGACATGTTGTCTCTAGATGTAACTGAAACAAACATGTATATTTTTTGTTTTATATGATGCACACGTTGCAAAAAATCGATATATATATATATATATACATCTATTTTCTACATGGATCTTGCTCACATATGATGATGTTTTAACAAATTGCATAAATGTCTATCTAATACCATTTTGTTTACTGCATATGTTAGTGTATTCATTCGTCTTGGTATATGTTGATATGTAATGTAATCAAATTTCTTTCAAGTAAATGAATATTTAGATACAGTCTTAAAATGCATTGGCTTCTAACTGAATAATGACCATTGAGCTATAAAACCACAAGTGTGAATCTAGATGTACAAGTAACATGTGAATACCGAGGTTAACAACCTCGTTTAATAATTCCAAAACGGAAATATACTCCATGACATTATTTGTAGCAGGCCCTAGAAAAACACCTTGTAAATTAACCAACTCACCAGCAGGATTGTAAATTACCTATGCCACCAAAGACAGGTTCCTAGTACTACGGGAGGCACCATCTGCGAAACCGACATAAGGAGTAATAGACATCTGCACAATCAAGAAGATCCAAAGAGTTTAAAAATGCTTACAAAGCACACCACACCAACATATTTTATTTTTACACAAGCTTAAAAGCATAAACGCAAACTATGCTTGAAAAAATAGGCATGCCCCCAGCATGATGACTCAATTCGAGGTGTAAATGCCCCCAAAGCTTCAGTCCATAGGAAATGGAGTGAAGGTTCAAAACACAAGAGAAAGAGACTCGACTTGAATTTTCTAAAATATAAAAAAACTCAAATTGAACGGGATCGTGTTTCATTTTTTTAACGAGGTTGACACACTTAAAATAACGATCCTCAATGCAACTTGTTTCACTATTTAGGGAGCTTGGCACAAGAATAGGAACTATGCTCTGACAAGCTCAAAGGAGTAGGTTCAAGAGAGGGAGAACTAGATGCAAAACTCTCTAAACAATTAGACATTACCCCCAAGCTGGGAATAAACGAGGAAAAGTGATGCCCATCACTCCTTGGAAGATCTTTCAGAGACATAGTCTCCACGATAGCTTCATCAGATGGAAAAGCTTCTCTCAAAGGATCTGGTGAATCTACATCGTCTGGCCAAGGGGATTGAGAATAAATATCAAGAGCCATGATCAAAGGGGCATTACCAGCAGGAGGAGTATCTGATGCGGAAATGATCTCACAATAATTGATTTCAACAAGGGTCAGAGGCATCGATTCTCCAAAAGAGGCAACCTGTTGAGGAGAAGGGATGATCCGTGTGTCATCCGACCTAGAGATGATATTGACTTGAATGGTGTTCAGTGGTGGAATGGGAAAAATACCCATGAGAACGGGATCCTTGGAAAGACCTGGTCTTATACTATCGGGGGGATTAGGAATTTGATCCATGTAGAGTACGTTGTTCTCAGAGGAAAAGGTAAAGAAAAACAATTTATAGATAGTAACAATATTTCCCTCATGTGGAAACTTCAAAAGCTGAAAGAGGGTTGAAGGAACGCACAACATGGTGTGGGTCCAACTGCGACCGAGTAGAATATTGTAGTTGTGTTTGGCATAAAAAACTTCCACTTTTATGTTGACTGTCTTACCTTGTAATGTAATTGGTAGATTCGTGAGAACACCCAAGGGTTTTGATTCCCTTCCATCGAATGCCTCAAGGGCATTGGGAGATGAAGTGAGGGCTAGAGAGCCAATGGCCTTCTAGCAAGAAGATGACATAACACAGGTAGAGGCACCTTCGTCCACAACGACTCTGTGAATATTGAGGCCATTAATACTGAATTGTATAATAAGCACAATCTAGTGTGGAATTTGGGGGACGAAATTCTCTAGATCAAAGTTGAGGAGGCTAGAATCGGCAGGATCAATTCCGCCAATCGTAGATAAAAAAGATTTCCATTGAGATGGAAAAATTTGAAGTACTTCCAACGCGGACATCATAGAAGTCACCTGTGACAAATCCTCAACAATGCTGTAATGCTGAGTAGCACGGGCATTTGGATTATAGGAAGAATTTCAAAGAACACCTTTGGAAGGTGGCCGTACAATGGGTTCAGCATTGGGCCTTTCAATCTCAAGATGACCAGAGGTAGGCAAGGGAGGAGGGCCATCAACGACTTCCTTCCTAACTACCTGGCGTGATCCAACATAATCATTCAATCGAGTGGCAATAGAAACAGGTGCAGTGCCATTCATCATGAAACCTTGGGACCCAAATGGTATAAATGGCGAAGGCTGTTCAACCATCTGGGTCTACTGAGATGGAAAAGGTTCCTTAAGAACTACCGGATTTCCCTTAGAGCCCTTAATAATTTAACTAACCTCGGATCATCTAGGACAATATTTGGTGTAGTGGTCTTCATCACAGATCAGGTAAGGGTACTTCGGTTTTCACTGTGAACCATCATCAGCACGTGGTTTAGACGATTCTGGTTTTGGGGCATCGGATTTGGCTTTGGCTTTGCCTTTCTTCTTCGCTTTGGAATTCTTGTCCGTAGGATTGGCTTGAACGGCGTTGACCTTTGCGGTCTTACCATAATCTGGTATAGTCTGAGGAGCAGAATTGTTTGAAGAATTCAATTTTTGCTTCCCATTAGAAGACTTGCGAGAAGTCTGAGAAACAGAGCCAATAACACCGTTTACTGATGGGGTAGCTGGCACTTTAGTGGTCCCTGGTCACGGGGCATCACTCAAGATTTTGTATAACATGCCATATTGAGAGTACACTAAATCGAGGTACTGGGCACGAGCAATGGCTTGTTCCTCGGTTACACATGCCCCCATAGTAATGTCTTATGCAATATTGTTGACAAAGGAGGTAGTGAACCAGTGAGTTAGAAGCTGATCAGGAATGTCAAACTTGATCAGACGACGACAACGTTTCCATTCATGAATGTGGTCTGAAATATGAGTAGCTTTGTCCTATTTCAGAGATTTCAGGAGATGCGTCCCGGATTTGTAATGAACCAGTAATTGGAAATGCGTCAAGAATGCCACAGCTAGAGTATTAAAATCTTGAAAAATACCATGGGAGAGTTCTATGTACCATTTAGTATCATCGTCGGTAAGAGTGCACTGGAAAAGACGCAGATGAATGGAGTCATCTACCTAAGAATTCGAATAACACCATAAATGGTATGTCATGATGTGTGCTTGGGGGTCTTCTCCAGATTTTCCCTCAAACTTAGGACAATCACCAAGCACCTTCGTCGGAACTGGAGGCCAATATGGATTATGAAGAATTAGATCACTGGTCAGTTTGGATATCATCCCGATGCTCCAACATGGCGAAAAGGTGGTTCGGGGTTCAAAGCATGCCAAGTCCCAGATAAGGACACCTTTTGGCCTCCACAATCCTAATTAAGCATAACTCTTGCCCCATTGGTTCTATCACTGGAGGATTCGGCCATGGGGGGTATAAACAGAGATAATGAGGTTAGTATAGGTCTTTGATAACCAAGATACGGGTGTCATCAATATTTTTCATTATACAGTATTGGTAGATGCTGTGACTATTATGATATGGTGATGCCGTTATGAAATTGTGTTGGAAAACTTCTAAATTATTTTTCCTCTTACCTTTCAGTCCTCCCATCACAAAGATGAGCCTCGACATCATTGTACTCAATATATCTTTTTATCAACAAGTGATCAAATACAGCAAATCAGTTTCCACAGAGTTAGGTGCTGGCTTTGGTGCATTTCTCACTTAGCAGCTCCCCAAAGCCAAAGAACCTCTACCTGCCATAGACCAGTCATAACAGACCTCCCATTCTACAAATAAAGTTGGCTACAGCCCTAGGTCACGCCACTAATACACCCTCAAGTCTCGGCAATACATGTACCATAGGACAAACTGATTTTAGGCGTTTTTACAGTGTTTTAATGGATATTTCAAGGATAGAGGCATACCAGCATCCCAGAAGACAATATTTGGCTCCACATGAGGCATCTGTCTACTTCTCATGTGATTTTGGGCACCAGATTTTACTATGACGATTTTTACAATAAACAAAGGCTCTGAATATAGTCAAAACATGAAAAACGATGAAAGAAAAATAGTAAAGGCGATGAAATGGCATGACTGAAAAACCTCCTTCATCTATAATTAGAGGGATTGAAGACTGAGAGAACCTCCTTCATTTTATAAGCAGAGGGTTGAAGATTGAGAAGGCCTCCTTCATCTATAAGCAGAGGGCCAGGGATAAAGTCTGTTTTTAAGTTTTTCACTAACTGTAAAAACAAATTTTGGTTACAGTGAGACAGCAACTAAGTGTTTCTGAAATAAAATGATGATTAAAGGCAGAGGCAAAGCAGTGGGCTTTAAAAATGATTTGCATGAGTTTCACTATTATTTGAGTTACAATGTGAAGCTAATGGGTTCATCATAAATGAAGAAATATTATTAAGCTGATGGCCAAAGGAGCCAAAAGGGTCTTGGTCTCAAAATGACCTCTGCCATCATGTACAAGGGAAACCACTATCATTATGATCATCAAACATTCTTCATTGGGTTGAAATAGAGGTAGAAGGGAAACCAGACATTTGTCAAAGAAGGCCTCCTTTATAAGCAAAGTAAAGGGGCTCACCATTGTTTGAGGATGAAAAGCAATCATGGCATATGGCAAAGATTCTAAAGGGACTGCTCTCAAAAAGAGGTGAAATGAATGAAAGCCCAGGCTTCTTGCAGACCTCCTTCACAAAAGAACAAAGGGGTAGCTTTCCCTTGTTCACTTTTCAAATCTGGTACATCATCCCTTGTTTTATCTCCTTAAGACTGAAAACTGGATCATTTTGTCAATCTGAGGATAAGTTAGTGGCTTTGGGGTTGGAGACCTTTTGTAAACAGGATTTTCACCTACAGTTTCTAACAAGTTTTTTACCCACATTCAAAAGAGAAGCTCAAACAACACCTGCCATCTCATTCAGTTTTCACAATGGGAAAGACCATATCCAAAGAAACCATCGAGGCTTGGTCTGCTCAAATTAAATGAAAAACTGAATTACCTCATCTAAAGTGTAAAGTGAACCCTCACACCTTTAGGATATAATCCTTCTACAGGTGTCCTTTTTCAAATAAGAAAAACACTAACTAATGTTTATATTTAAAGGTGCTACTCTTTCTATTTCATAAAAACCTTTTTCAACTGATCAAAAGTGACAGCAGATGAGCCATACAAAGACAAGAGGTGGAAAACGGATATTGAAATTGCAGTTAAGCTTCTTCCCCAGTAAAAAGGCATTTTCACTCAAAGGGAACCTCTACAATCCTTCATGTGGCTCAGAGTAGAATTTCCTTCCACAGTACAGATATCAGGAAAGGAAAACAATTTTTCATTCCTTAATGAGAAGCAGTGAAAGTTTTAAATTCTTGAAGAAGTTTGTTTTACTTCAAAAAAGGGTCAGGCTTATAAAGGAAATGGTCATTACCACTATGACATTCACCTAAACAAAAAGAGCCTCAGGTTATGTTTTAGAGGACGTAAGCTTCACGTTTTGTTTTAAACCCAAAGGCATTTTCAAAAGTTTTCAAAAAACCTCACCAAGCAAGTGTGAAAGGGAATTTGACTTTTTCTCCTTCAAAAGGAGTTAAGGACCGTTGCCAAGAGCTATTTTGTAATTCCAAAGCGTACACAACACCTCCTCCTAGTTGCTCGCTGGACCTAAGAGGAATTTCAAGCTAAAACACAGAGTTTTTGGGCTTTTTAGGCTATGCAGCGTGCCTGTAGAAACGCGTGGCGCATTCAGGCGAAGGTTTACCAAAGGGTTACACTGTTGTGCGGCACGCCTGTAGCAGCACGCAGCGCGCCTGTAGGTGACCCGACAGCTTTTCTGTGCATGGCGTTTTCTCTTGTCAAACGTGCCATGCATGTTTTCAATGATTAAAGTGCCTCCAAACCAATCTTGGAGCTGCTCAAATCCTCAAGCAAAGCCTACCATCGAGTTTCAAGGTATTTTATGAGCCTCCTTGGTATTTTCAAATTTCTAAAAAAGTGATCAATGCTGTGTTTTTCAAAGACTAAGTGATGGTGAAAAAAATGAAACTCTTGGTGTAAATCGAGGTGTGTCGGGGTAAAAACGTTTGAAGGATATTGTTACAGTTGGTTGAAAGAAAGGTGGACATTCTTGTTTCAAAGAACCTAAAGCTACCCTCGAAACAAGTGATAAACCATAAACTCTGTCAGCTGTATGTAGTGGGAAAAAAGTAGTGGTAATAAGGGTTGATATTTTTGTTTAAAGATCCGGGCTTACAGTGGCAATAATTGCCCAACACTGACATAGTAAAAATGGTGGGTTCTTATTGATGTCTAAAGACCTAACAAACTGCCCTCAAAGCAAGTTGAAAGGTGGAGGCAGTGTTTAAGGGGAGGAAAAAAAGGGTTTGAAAAGTAAAGCTTGAGTGAGCCTAACTCCCAACAACGATGATCATTTGTATAAATTGCTTTTTGCTATTTCAAAAATCCTCTCTGTGGGGTAGAAAATCAAAAACCACTGTTTCCTCATTTTTTCTATAAAGTAGACTTTGGTAAGTAAAGCAGTTAAATCAATTTGGAGGTGTTGTTTTTTACGTATGTGTGAGAAATAGTGAGTACAAAGAAGGTGTTTTGATTGAGAGGAGTATTTTGCCCACTCATCTAAATACTAAAGTACCTTTTTTACACCAAGACACAAGAGAGCTACGCGACCTTACCAAACACATAAATCACTTGAGAGTTGTGTATACCCTTTGTTGTGTGAGCTTTTTATTAAGAGGCTTTGTTTGTTGGGGCGGCATAGGGAGAAAAATAGTGTTTTAAGAAGGGCCAGAGAGTTTTGCTCACTCAAAGACTTCCCCATACCATTTAGAAGAAATCACCTTGATCAAACAGTGATTGACAAAGAAGACAGATTTTTGTTTGAGAAAACATTCTTGAAAACCTTTTTGAGGCAGTTTGGTTTTGCAGAGAGAATCTAGAACAAGATGCCTCCCAGGAAAGATAGTAGGAGTGGATTGCATAAGAGATTTGAGCCTATTTCCATGGAAGAAGTGAATGCCCACCCATCAGTCTTGTTCAATTTCCATGAGGTCGGGTGTTTATATTTTTGTCAAAGGGTGAAAGAGGTGAAGAGATTTTCTCCTTTGACACACCTTTGCGCTTTGAGGTTTCGAGACAAGCATTTTCAGCTGGCAAGCCTTGACTTCAAATTCTCTCCAAGATCCATCTCCAAGGCCACTAAAACTATGTTAGGAGAAATTGGCCAAGCAAGCCATTTGGACTGCAGAATATTTCGAAGCCCTTTCTAAGCCTAGCCGCAGTCGCCTCCTTCCTGCTTTCTCATATCTTTTAGCCAGCTACGCCCCCCTCATGAAGATGATCATGAAATAATTCACTTGTGATGGAAGATTCTCCCGAATTTATGCATATCACATTCGACTGCTCATGCATTTCACTAGGGCCAAATTGCTAAATCTTCCTTTCTTCTTACACAAAAGCATTGAGAAAATGGCCTCCACTGTTCAAAAAAAGCCTCCTTCACAGCAAATAGCCTACCTCTTCCATCACTCTCTCATCAAAGTCATCATTCTTCATCAACTTGAAAAGAGGGAGGTCTCTTGGGATACTTTCATCACTCATCCGGATTTCTCCACTGTCCCTCCAGTCCATACATCCCCTACACCTCCTACTCATCATCCCTCGCCTTCTTCTAGCAGAGCTATTCCCAAAAAGCTCAAGTTTACCACAGAACAAACCAAGGAGCCTAAAGAAGAGGAAGAAGGACATGAGGAGGAAGAAGGACATGAGCAGGAAGAGGAAGGTGATGATGAGCAGCAGCAAGGGGATGAAGAAGAAAGTGCTGAAAAGCAGCATCACATTGAGGGTGAGAATAATTTTGATGATACAAAACAGACTTATGATGGGGGTGAGCAGCCTTATGATGACACACAGCAGCCAAAAGAGACTAAGCAAGAGTAGCATGAAAATGCTGAGTAGCAGTAGCATGAAGATGATGAACAAGGGTAGGAAAGTGATGAACAGGGGCAGCCAAAAGATGATACACAGTAGCTATAGTAGCATGAGCAGAGGAAGCCTCAGGGTAAATAACAGAAGCCTCTTCAAGAGGAACAATAGACTCAAGAAGAAGAGGGGCAGCACGATAAAAAGTTGCAAAGTAGTGAGGAGGAAAGCCCTCAAAAGGAGATGCAAAAAGGCAACCTAGGCATCCTTGAAGAGAGCCAAGACATTGGCAAAAATGAAGGGCAAAGTGACAAGGGTAAAGAGCCCATGGAGCATGTGCTAGCTGCCTCTCTAAGGAAAGGGGCCATGCTCTCTTCTCCGAAAGTCGCCAAGCCACAGACATCAAAGAAAAGGGTGCCTAGAGTTGTCACTCCAAATGTGACTAGGGCCCTCTGAAGCAAGGGAAAATTGCCAAAGAAGCCCATGGTCGATTTTCCCAAGAGGAAGAGTACTAGAAAATCCACCCAAAGCAAGGGGAAGGGAAAGGAAGAAGGCGATCATGAACATGAGAGTGCATTTGACATCATCCAAATCCAAAGCGATGATAGTGATAATGAGGCCCAGATTCTAGAAAATCTCTTGATCCATATAGAAAGCCAAATTGATGCCTTGAAGGATGATCTTCATAGAGCTAGGAATTTCAATCAATTTTTTCAAATCCAAAATAAGCAAATGAGTGTCCATATGGATGTTTATGAGACACGGGCGATCAAATACAAGAAGGAGGCCTCCAAAGCCCAAGTGAGGTTGGAAGAACTCATGGGTGATTTTGATGAAAGTGAAGGCGAAGATCAGCCTAGGCGAAAGAGGCCAAGAACCATGGGGCTAAAAAAGGCCCTTGAGAAGCAAAAGGAAGAGGAAAATGCCCTTCTCCAATCTACCCCTCTCACTGCATTGTTCGAACAAGAGATAGAGAACAATAGGGAGGCATGGCTTGAGAGAGTCAATGACCACTTGGAGAAGAAATTGGAGAAGGCAAACAGGGACTTGGACCTTCAAAGGAGAATGACGGGGCATTATAAAAAGTTAAATCAGTTTGCCCGGCGGAAGTTGAAGGCTACTCAAGAAAAACTCAAGGAGGCCAAAGGGAAGTGCCTAGCACAAAAATTGAGGAAAGGCACCTCAAGACTCCAAATCTTGGCCTCTGCTTCACAACATGTTGCTGAAAACCCTTGAGGGTCATGCTCACCAAGTTTGGGCGAAATTTGACATATTTTGGTTTTTTGTCCTTTTTGGGTTTTTGGCCAAAACTCATGGGCATCACCATTTCAGTTTGGGGCATCATCAAAGGATGATAATGGTATCATTAAATGCCATAATTTCATGAGTGCATACTCAGTGAATTTTAGGACATTTGAAGATCATTTTCTCCCCCTAAATGGCAAAAAAATGCTCGCTTTTTCTACACTCTGCCCGGTCTATCAGCAAGGCTTATTTTTTGGGTTTCTACACACAGACCTATTTTTGGAGGACTTCCACTGGTCAGTTGGGAGCTAACTAAATATTTTCGGAAATTAGACACTTAGAGCTTTCCAACGAGCTATCATGAGCCTCATTTCGACATCCGGAAGGCTGCCAAAAGTTGCCGACAAGTCAGGGGACCTTTCGCTGATGTATTTTTGAGTATTTTTGTAAAAATTGAACCTTTCAAAACTACTTTTTCCTCATCTGCGTTTAGCTATTTTTGCACATGATAAGTTATAAAAAGTCAATTTATTTTCCTTTTTTAGCATTTTTTAGATATTTTATGAGATATTTTGTGCCTTGGGCTTTACAAAACCTCAAGGACAAAATAAGATATTTTGGATAGGCCAATGAGATTGCAAGTTGAACCAAGAGGTTTTCTTCACTTTGGCCTATATATTCCAAAGGCTTTCATTGTAAACAAGGCTGAAATTGATGATAGAAGCAATATATGGTCATATAAGCTTTGGAAGAAATACTTGTCTCATGCTTTTGGATAGTCTCTTGGATGTTCTTGGATGATGAAAGAGGATTGTTGTTGGATTCCATGACTTGGTAGAATGGTATAGTGTCTCTCTCTTTGTTTTGTTTTCTAGTTTTCATTCATAAATCCATGTTCTTGCTTGCTATAGGACAGTAGAGAACAAATTTGAGACATGCCCTTGGAGGCACCTCAAATTTCCTGTTTCTTCATAGCTTCCATGTTTTCTTCATTCTTAGTCACATTAAAGAATTCTTGATTGCTCTTTAATAACTTAAGGATATTGTTGCTTGTTTCATTCATGTTTTTATGCATGCTAAGTATGATTTACGGTATGCCCTGCTTACTCATGGCTAGCCATAGCTCCATCCATGAAATTTCTCTTTGGCTGATTAGATTGTCATTTGTTGAACCAAGGAGGTCTTGTTCTGATCTTGCCCTTTGCCTAAGACTATGCAATCTTGTTTTCAAAGTGCCCAATAACTTGAAGTACTGTGTTTAGGCATTCCAGCATAGTGATTTGAGTTGTTTTTCTATCTTAAGTGTATTTCCCCAAAGTCTGATAGCCATTTCCCAAAGTTAGAGATTTATATATCTCTATGCATGGCTTGAATGTTTATTTCTATGTATTGATTAGCTTATAGTTACATTTCTCATGATTAATGGTTTTCCCTACCATGTTTATGTTAGCTATTAAACTAGTTATGCTTGAAATCCTTTGTTGTTCACAAACTTGATGTCCATCTTACTCCATTTTTCCCAAAGATCCTTTCTACCTCGAATGAAATTGGCCCTTCAACAACCTTGTATCACCATTTGGTAGCTTTCTTGAACTTTTTGACCCCATATCCCAGTTGATCTGACATATTTTTACCTATATTATATATTTGATCAGTTTCATCCCTCACAACGTAAAAACCAAAACCAAAAAACCTACTTCATAACTAGCCTAAAATCAAAACACAATAAGCAAACACACAGATATCCCTTACACAAATAGAGAGATCCCTCTCTGAGTCTAGGAAGGCTAGGTCCTTGGGCTCCAAATATTGGTTTGATGTTACACTGTCACTTGGCTTGCCAATCAACCAAATCACGGGACCCTAACATAATGGTGCCCACCGTGGGACCTTCCAAGTTAGTGACAATCTAAGTACTCCTTAGTAACTCCCGAAGTCTCAATAAAACTTAGAAAACTTAAGTGTTGTTTGCAGAGTAGAAGCTAGCTCTTTCACCACCTTAGAAAAATGATGATTCAGTTATAGGAAACTCTTCCAAACCTCATAGGCACATAAAACTCAAAAAACCCCAAAACATTCCTAGATTGGCTTTTCCCTAGTTACAGGTGGTGGACCATAGCTACATCTTTACAAAAACAACCAATTTCGACCTGGCGAATCCACTAGCCTCTAGTAGGCCTAAAAACTCC